>JASDQU010739969.1:130345-154748 GCA_032191745.1 Picea mariana
GCACCTCTGGCCTGCTCGTAACGTGAGTGCCATGTGGTTGAGAGCTGGCCCCCACCGACCGAGACCTATCCCAAAATCCCACCAACAACACTTTAAAATGAAAATACGCCACTTGTTAAAACAACAAGTAACATAGCCCATATGGTTGGTGAGTTTGGTGGGGTCATTGGCATGCCCGGAGGTCTCGAGCTCGAATCCCATATAGTGTAACAAATTTTTGACCAAATAACCTTGGCCAAATTCAGTGTGCCACATGGTGCCCTCTGATTGGGCCACGTGTCACCCTGTAATTGGTCTGTAATGTCTAGTCACCACACGGTCAGCTTCCCAATCAGTAGTGCCACGTCACTATCATACCTTCCACATCACTGTCATACCTGCCACATGTCATGCTGTCGTTGGTGCCACGTCATATCTGTACAACCACATGTCATACCCTGAGCCTGCCATGTCACGTCTTGTCATTTTACACAGTCATCTTCGTACTACCATGTGTCAGACTATCTGTGGGCCATGTCATCAACCGTACAACCACGTCAGCCTGCCATGTGTCAACATTTGTATGATGCCATGTGTCACTTATGTAGAGTGCCACATGTCACTTCTTTACTAGTCCAACTCATCCTAAAAATGCCAAAAATGAGTGGCAGTTGTCACCTTCTCATGCTTCCACATGTCCCTGTTAACGTCATCTGACACGTCATGCTGACGTTAGCAGTATGGCCTATTAACTGTTGACTTTGACTTTTTAACTTTTTTTCCCTGTTTGGGAAATCGATCAGAATGCGATAACTTTTGCATACGGTGTCCATTTTTGGAAAAAATATATGGCCGAAATCAGCATGATGAGCTCGACACAATGAAATTGGTTTCATTTGATTATGAGAAATTTGATTTTTAGGCCTTCCTGGATCCATTCTGGATCATGCCTCCCTACTAAGACCTTTTGATCCTCCAAAAGGGTATTAACCAGTCATCAAGTGTGGGATAGGCCACCCCACTTGTCGTTTGTATTTTAACTATGTTATGTTCACATGTCACATCATAATCAATTGGATAATAACCATGAAAACTAAAAACATATTGTTAGCCACTTGAACTCATTCACATCTTACTGAGGCCACTACCATCCATATAGAAAAAATTACCGGTGATAACATTAGAAATATGACCAAAAATGTACCAATATGTTTGATGTGCTTGCACGACATTAACTTATCTTGAAGCAAAGTGTGATTGAATTTCCATTCTACAACCATCTCATGTTCATGCTTAAGATCAACTTCTTTACTTGGCACAATTATAGGTGTGTTGCTTTCATAAGATTCCTTCCTTAACTGTTCCATTGTTTGAAGAGATTGATTTTATTTTATGTGATGAACATGTACAACATATTCATTGCCTTCTTTAGTTAAGTGATATTGATTATGTTCCCTGTAGAAGATTGCTTTGCGATCATATAAATAAGGGTTTCATAAGACCATTCCACATTCATTTAGTGGCACCACATCACATGTTACCTCATCCATAAACTTGGATGAAATTGAAAACCTTAAAGTGCATTGCTTTGTTATGTGCAATTTATGATTGTTTCTTATCCATTTAAGTGAGTAAGGTTTATGATGTAAATTAGTTATCAATCCCAATTTCTTAACCACTTCCTCAGAAATTAAGTTAGATTCAGATCCACTTTCTATCAATGTATCAATTTTAGTATGTTTCATTATGATCCTTATATGAAACAACTTACTTCTTGAATCAAAACCATCACCAATTTTACCTGTCAAATCAACTACTGTGATTGTAGTTTCATCACCTGAATCATACCCCAAGTATGTTGGTCGCGTTTCTGTTGCAAATATTTGCCTCCCTTTCCTCTCTTTGAACCACTTTGGTCTCTTCTCTGGATGCAATTTCCAACAATGGTCCTCATCATGCCCTTATTTCTTGCAATTCTTGCAAGAGAGCTTCCCTTCCTTCCTTGTCATTGAATTTACTTTCTTTCCTTTCCCCTTTCTTTTGTCTTCTTTCCTTGAAGACGATTCCCATGATACACCAACTCATGTTTTCCCTACTTCAATATACATTGCTTGGACATAAACCTCATCAATATTAGTAGGTCCAAACATAAATACAGTGTTACGAATATGTGTAGGTAAACCTCCTATGTACTTCATAAGATTTTCTTGTGTATGTAATGGAATATTTAACATTAATGCCATCTTACGAAATTCATCTGTGTATTCTTGCACCGTTTTTCCTTTTCTTAGTTTAAGACTTTGTCATTCAATTAAAGCATTTTCCTTATAACCGAAAGGATAAAACTGCTTTCTAAATGAAAAAACAAAATCTTTCCATGATGGAAATACATTACCAACTTGCTAAGTACCATTTTGAAACTTACTCTCCCACCAAATGAGTGTTATGCATGCAAGACGAAGCGATGCCAATTTGATTTGGGTTGCCTCATCTTTGATTTGTTGCACACTGCAATAAACTTCCATCTCTCTGACCCAGTTATCAAGCCTCTCAGCATTGACTTCCCCATCATATATGGGAAATTCAAAATTTACATTAATCTTAAGTAATGACATACCATGCTTATATTTATGAGAATGTTTTCTTAAGGTAGAAGTTGAACTTGTTCTTGAAGAAGAAGAATATGGAGATGAAGGAGGTGAACGAGGAGTTTTAGGAGGCTCTTCTCCTTCTTCTCTTTTGTCTTGTTTTGAATATTCCCCTTGAAAATGCCTCTTTTGTTCCAAGTAATAATCATATAAGACCTTTGCCATCTCTAACATGGTGAATAAAGTCTTTTTCAATTGTATCTCATTCTAAGACATTCCTTCTTTAGAAACCATCTTCTCACTTTGAGATACCCTCTTTCTCATTCCAATCTCTGGATCTCCTCCTACAAGCTCACCTTCACCACAACTTAGATTTTCCTTGGTAATCATGCAATATCAAACAACCAACTGTCAACCTGCTCTGATGCCACTTGATTCGAAAACGAATTTGAAAGACTTAGTTGAGTTTTAAGCATGTGTTAAATTACCATTCAAAAACTTAAATGAGGAAGGAGATCTTAATTAAAAAATGTTGCATCCATCATAAATAATATAGAAAAGAAAATAGACCTAAGGAACAACAAACCATAACACCAATCTTGATAACGCAGTTCGACAAGGTTGCCTACATCTTCGGACCTATGTCTCAGTGGAGGAGGCTTTCTTATTAATATTCAATGCTGAAAAATTAGATCAGAAGTATCTCAAAATGATTACATATTAGTTTGGTTGTGTTATGCTCAACCTCAAGAATCCAACACAACTAACGACACTGAAAAATTTTGAGCGTAGCTCCCAGAAATGGCCTCCAAAGTTCGCTTCCTCAATGGCTTCCCTGCATAAAAATGGCTTAGGCTTTACAATTCCTCATCATTTTGTTGTTTCTGAACCTCCTTATGCTATCAAAAACCTCTGGTTTATATAGGATTTGAGTTGGTATTTTCCTCCCAACTTCCCCCCAAGATATGGCCTAAAAAAGGGCTCCAAATCCCCCAAAAATGGGTAAAAATCCAATAAATCAGCTAAAAAATCCAAAAATAATCCAAACTTAAGGAAACAACCCACTTTGAAAAAACTATTCATGCCAACCCCTTTTTCTTGGGCTCTTGGTCACATGGGAGGGACCATGTGGCCACGTGCTAACACCCTAAACCTTTGGCCCTGGCTCTTCGTCTCGTGGCNGGGCCTATCCCCAAAATCCTACCAACAAAAATTTAAAATGAAAATACACCACTTGTTAAAACAAGAAGTAACGTAGCCCATACGGTTGGCGATTTTGGTGGGGTCATTGTCATGCCCGAAGGTCTTGAGCTCAAATCTCGCGGAGTGTAAAAAAACTTTTACTAGCCAACCTTGGCCAAATCCAAGGTGCCACATGTCACCCTATGATTGGGCCACATGTCACCCTATGATTGGTCCATACTCTCCAGTCACCACATAGTCAGTTGCCTAATTAGCAGTGCTATGTCACTACCATACATGCCACATCATTGTCATACCTACCATGTGTCATGTTGTCGTTGGTGCCACGTCACTTGCGTACAACCACATGTCTTTCCCTAAGCCTGCCACCCGTTGCCATGTCATGTCCTGTCATCCTGGAAAGTTAGGTATGTACTAACACGTGTCAGACTGTCACTGGGCCACATCATCAATCGTACAGCCACATCATCTTGCCACATGTCACTTCCGTGCTAGTCCAACTCAGCCTGAAAATGAAAAAAATGAGTGACACGTGTCACCTCCTCATGCTGCCACGTGTCCCTTCTGACATCATCATGACGTCATGTTGATGTGATGCAGCACGCGCCACCCAGCACGTCTGCTCCCACCAGGACCTTCTCTTCCTTAGGCCCGAAGAGCTAAAATGCTCTTCAAATCCCTTATCGGGACTTTTCTGCACCCACAGGATGCTCTCCTGACGATCTCCCTTTACTCTATCGGGAAATCGGTATTCGCGTGATCGTGAATCCTGACAGCACAGGATCGGGTCTTACCAATCCCCGAATCCCGATAACTACTCATCCACGGCTTCCTTACTTCTCATCGAAAATTGATCCCGTCGAGAAATCAGTACTCACGCTGTCGTGAGTCACTGTTCTCACGAATCCCCGATTCCCAATCTTCGATGCCACCTGTCCTCGACTTGACGGCTAGGCTATGGGACCGTCGTGTTTCGGGATTTCGCGACTTCCCCTGTTGTGAGTTTCTCATCACCGAGAATCCTGAAATGTCAAACTCTGATGCACGTGTAGCCTCTCTCTTCCACGTCACTGCCTTCTTCTCCGCTCTATCAGTTATCGTGAAATCGCGGTTTCTCATGCAACGATTCTGTTGTATGCAGAAAACCCGAAATGCCAAACCTTGACTCTCTGATTCGCAATCCTTGGGGTCCCTGGCCACGTATCCCTATTGAGATCAACGACTCTGATTCTCTCGGGAAATCGTGGATCGCGATTTCATTCTACAAGGGTTTCTCAACTCCTGAATCCCCGATATCCCGAATTCCGAATCTTCGGGACCTTTCTCTGCTCCTTCGGGCTTAAACCCTGCGTAAAGTTTTCGAGATATGACGGTTGACGGGATTTCACAGTTGTCCTCGGCTAATCCTGACCGTCGATTCCTCCTCCTTAAGGATTTCTTCAGAAGACAAAGCTCCTTTCTCAGAACTTATCCTCGGACACTTGCACTTGCATCTCCTGCTCGAACTCTCCTCGACCCAAAACTCTTGGGCTCTCTATCAACTTATACCATGAAGGTGCTATACCTCCTGAGATTTTCCACTCTGATTCTTCAGAGGAACTTACGCGCACTCCTTGCGCTCAACATTCAACAACTTCCCAAAGTGTTGAATCCTTCCGACTCTGCGCACTTTCTGCAGCAGCAGTCTTTGATCTCTCTTGCTCAGATTTATGACTGAGACTTATTCCTCAGCCTGCGCACTCCTTGCACGGCTTCAACAATCCAAATCCACTCCTGGGTGAATGAGAACAAAGGTTAACTACTGAGCCTTCATCAACGCACTCTTTGCAGATGAATTCGACTGCACACCTTGCAGGAATCTCCTGGCTCAAATAGAGAAACAATTGAAACTCATTCTCTCTCCCTTTTAGACTTCAGTCAAAACATGAAATCATATGCACAACATATACAAAGCAAATGCATAATGAGAAAGAAAACATTCATGAGCATCAATACACAGAGAAAACAACACAAACCATGAGTTTGAATCCAAGTTTCATTCTATTAATTCAATAACTGTACATGGGTGTTCTCCATACAATTCTCTGCTTGCTCTTCTCTCCTTGCTCCTGTTATGAATGAATCTCTAATTCTGAATAATGTTACAATGGTACAATGAGGGTGTCTATATCCGTTTTCCCTCTCAGACTCTAAACTATCAAATCTAGACTTAAATTCCTATCTACCAGCATTAACTAAAATAAATGTCGTCTATCTACTAAAGGACAAGAGCTATCCGCTCAAGGTCCATTACAATATACAAAGTGTGCTTCTTCATAATTGACTACATTAAAAACTTTGCGCAATAGTCCCAAAGTGTTTTCAAAATTTGTGTTGGCTTGTCCAGCTGTCTTCCTCTTCACACTGGCTCGCTTGATGTGTTGGCGATGCTCCTGCATCATACTCCTCGGCTTGAAAATTTTCATGGGCTCCCGTCCATGAGCTCCTACATGGTCTGTCCATGATTTTGTATCACTGCTTTGCTTTCCCAGCTGGCATCTTCCACTTGATGGTTTTTCCATTTGACCAGATACTCAAAGTATTCCTTTCGCCTGGTCCTCTTACCCACTCTCTTGTCCAGTATGCACTCCATCTGTGGCTTTTCTGCAACTGGCATCTGTTTCATCCATCGGATCACTGGTTCCTCATTTCCAGTCTCTGTCTGTCCAGCTCCGTATGGGTATAAATCTGAAACATTAAATATCGGAGATATTCCGATGCCATCCGGCAACTCAATCTCATAAGCATTTTCCCCGAATTTCTTCAATACCTTGCATGGTCCGATTTTCTTCATCTTCAATTTAATGTATGTTCTCCTCGGGAACCTTTCCTTCCTCAAGTGTACCAGAACCAGATCCCCAACTTCGAACTGAAGTTGTCTCCGATGCTGATCTGCTCTATTCTTGTACTCCTGATTTGAATCTATCAGTCACTGCTTCACCCTGCTGTGAAGTTCCTTCATCGCCTCATCGAATTTCTCTGCACTAGCACTGCTAGTCGCAGTCTTCTCTGAATCCCACAATTCAGAAACTCCTCTCGGTTGTGTCCCATACAAAATTTGAAATGGACTCTTTCCTGTGCTCTGATTCACTGAATCGTTGTATGCGAACTCTGCCTGTGGCAATATGTTATCCCAGATGCTATGGTGCTCTGTCACCAAGCTTCTCAACAAGTCTCCCAGACTCCTGTTGACCACCTCTGTTTGCCCATCCGTCTACGGATGATAAGCAGAACTAAACGCTAAGTTAGTTCCTAGCTTCTTCCATAGCGTCCTCCAAAAATGCCCGATGAATTTAGTATCCCTGTCCGAAACTATGCTTCTCGGCAATCCATGGAGTCGAATGACCTCCTTGAAAAACAAATTTGCGATGTGAGTCGCATCGCTAGTCTTCTGGCATGGAATGAAATGTGCCATCTTAGAAAACCTGTCCACTACCACAAAGATAGAATCAACACCCCTTTGTGTCCTCGGCAAACCCAATACAAAATCCATGCTGGTCGCCTCCCATGGCCTCTCTGGTATGGGCAATGGCTGATAAAAACCTGCATTCTGTTTCCTCCCCTTTGAATGCTGGAAAATTCTGCATCTGTCAACAAACCTCTTGACATCTACTCACATCCCTGGCCAAAAGTACGCTTCGCTCAACTTCGCGAACATTTGTCATGGCCAAAGTGCCCGACCAATCCACCACTGTGCTTCTCTTTTAGCAAGTTCTCCCTCATGGAGCAATTCGGAATACACAGTTGATTTCCCCTAAACAAAAATCCCTCCTGGATCATATAATCTATCCAAGGACTCCGATCTCTGAGAACTAGATTCTCAGCTGCTTCATATGCTTCTCCGAAATCTGCATCTCCTGCATACATGTCCCTCAGATTTTCAAAACCCAATGTTTTGACTCGAAACTCCTACAACAAAAAACACTTCTTGCTCAAAGCATCAGCCACTTTGTTAGCAGTACCTGTAATATGCTTAATCACAAATGTGAAATTCTGCATATACTCTACCCATTTTTCATGTTTCTGATTCAACTTTTCCTGTTGACTCACAAACTGTAATGCATGATTATCACTGTACAATACAAATTCTTTTGGGATCTAGTAATGCCTCCACTTCTTCAATGCCTGTATGATAGCATAGAATTCTTTATCATACGTGGAGTATTTCAATTTTTCCCCATCCAGCTTCTCATTGAAATATGCAACTGGTCTGTCCTCCTGACTCAAGACCGCTCCTATGGCATATCTGCTTGCATCACATTTCACCTGAAATGTCTTCTGGAAATCCGGCAACACCAAGATTGGTCGTTCCGTGATCTTCCGCTTCAATAGATTGAAGCTCTTCTCAGCCTCTGTTGTCCAATGAAAAGACTTATGTCGCTTCTTTACTGTATCCATCATCGCTGCGTTAATTCCATTGAAATTCCTGATGAATTTTTGGTAGAAACTAGCCAAACCATGGAAACTTCTCACCTCAAAAACATTTCTAGGTGATGGCCAATTCTTAATCACTTCCACCTTACTTGGATCCATTTTTAATTCATTTGTTTATATGAAAAATCCCAAGTAAATGAGCTCTGTCTTCATAAATGAGGACTTCTTCATGTTTATCAACAACTTCTCCTGCTGTAGTTTCCTCATCACAATAGCCAAGTGTTTCAAATGTTCAGCCTTTGTCTTACTGAAAATCAGTATGTCATCCAGGTATACGACGATAAATTTCCCGATGAATTCCCTCAGGACTTCATTCATCAACCTCATGAATGTACTTGGTGCATTCATCAAGCCAAATGGAATGACTAGCCACTCATACAACCCTTCGTTGGTTTTGAAGGTTGTCTTCCATTCATCGCCTTCTCTCATGCGAATCTGATGATATCCACTCTTCAAATCTATCTTTGAAAAATAATTTGCCCCACTCAGGCAATCCATCAGATCATCCATTCTCGGCAGTAAAAATATGTACCTGATGGTTATCTTGTTGATCACTTTGGAGTCGGTACACATTCTCCAACCTCCATCCTTCTTCGGACTAAGCACTATCGGAACAACACATGGACTCAGGCTTTCTCTGACCAATCCTTTGTCCAACAACTCCTGGACCTGATTCTTGACTTCCTCATTCTCCTGCGGTGTCAATCTGTATGCATCTTTGTTCGGCAAACTCGCTCCTGGTATGAGGTTTATGTGGTGACTCACACTTCTCATCGGTGGCAAAGAATGAGGTAATTCGTCCACTATGATATCAGCGAACTCTTCCAGCAGTTCCTGAATTTCTTCCGGCAAATCATCCACTCTTGGGCTGGTCAAAACAATCCTCGGTTTTCTGACCACAAAGAATTGTGGATCTTCTTTCTTCTCCATCTCTGTAAGAAGTTCCTTCCCACTCATGAGAAGTATTGTGTTACTTACCTCCGGCTTCACCTCCTTATATTTTATCGGAAGCAACCTATGTGTCCTCCCATCCTTCTCTAGGGTATATGTGTTCATTCTCCCATCATGAACCACATTTTTGTCATATTGCCATGGTCTACCCAGCAATAGATGACATACATCCATGGGAATAACATCACAGAGTACTTTATCATTATACCCTCCTATCTTGAATTCAACTAAACACTGTTTAGTGACACTCACCTGATGTCCCTTCTGTAGCCATGAAACTTTGTATGGACTCGGGTGATCAGTTGTCTCCAGCTCTAATTTCTCCACCATCTCGGTCGAAATGAGATTATCGGTGCTACCACTGTCAACAATAACCTTGCATACCCAGTCCTTGGTTTTGAAAGTTGTCCTGAACAGTCTGGTCCTTTGAGCTGAGTCCTCCACCTCCTTCCCAGGTGTTAAGAGAACTTTACACATCATTAGCGACCTTCCGCCTTCTGCGTCTTCGATCTCAACATCACGCCTCTGTGCCTCAGTGATGTGAGCTTCTCCATTACCCTTCTTCTTCTCTGGACACTCAAACGACCTATGCCCAGTTTTCCCACATGTGAAACATGTGATTACTCCACCTTGGCCTCTTCCCCTACCTCTGGTACGAGGAAAAGTGTTTGCATCAGCATAATCTTCCTTTTGCTTTGTATGTTGTCCTCTCTGTTCAACATGTGGCCCTCTCTGTGAGGTTCCACCTCTCTCAACCTTACCCTGAGGTTTCTTCCATTCCTCCTTGGGCTTCTGATATTTCTCTTGGGCAACTGCTTTGCCTCTGGGCTGAATTCTCCCTCATCCTCGCTGACCTTGCTTATGGCTTAGCTTCTCCTCGGCTTTCAGATCCATCAGATAAGAATCCTCCACAATCCTGATAGTAACCATGCTCAATTCATCCTGAATGTCGTACCTCAGACCATTCAGATATCTGGCAACCTTCTCATCATCGCTCTCCCAATGACCTACTCTGATGTTCAGTCTATAGAACTCTTCAGTGTATTCTTTCACTGTCATCAGCTTCTGTCTCAGGTTCTGCATTCTCCTGAACAGTGTGATTTGATAATCCCTTAGGATGAACTTTGCCTTCATCTTCGCAATCATTCGATCCCAACTTTTAATCTTTTTCTTGCCTTTGGAATGTCTATCTACTTGAAGCTCATCCCACCATAATGTTGCATGTCCTTTCAACTGCGTGACAGCATGCCTAACCTTTTTATCCTCTTTGATATCCTCATAATCGAAATAAGTGTCAAGAGCTCTAATCCAATCTAGAAGCTCTTCTGCATCCAGATTTCCCTCGTAAACTGGAATGTTCATATTCACCTTTGTGCCCATCCTGGCAATGGCTTTAATCAATCGCTCAGTTGACGCATCTTCGGCTGCAACTTCCTCTTGTTGTTCGGCTTCAACTTCGCCTTCGGAGTCACTTAGATCTTCAGCACTGGCTGTGCGTCTCTGCGCTGCCTTCATATCCTCTAGTCTTGCTCGAAGATCACGCATTTGTCTCTCCATTTCTGGATTTCCTGCTGGCCTGCCTCTTCTTCTCACCTTCCTGTCTTCTGGGTCGGGTGATTGTCTCTCTCTCCTTGGCGGCATGGTGAAGTTCTTCTCTCTCTGTTATAGAAAACAAAGAGTTAAACCTGCTCTGATATTACTCTGACGCAACACGCGCCACCCAGTACGTCTGCTCCCACCAGGACCTTCTCTTCCTTAGGCCCGAAGAGCTAAAATTCTCTTCAAATCCCTTATCGGGACTTTTCTGCACCCACAGGATGCTCTCCTGACGATCTCCCTTTACTCTATCAGGAAATCGGTATTCGCGTGATCGCAAATCCTGATAACACAGGATCGGGTCTTACCAATCCCTGAATCCTGATGACTACTCGTCCACGGCTTCCTTACTTCTCATGGGAAATTGATCTCGTCGAAAAATCGGTACTCACGCTGTCGTGAGTCACTGTTCTCACGAATCCCCGATTCCTGATCTCCGATGCCACCTGTCCTCCACTTGACGGCTAGGTTGTGGGACCATCGCGTTTCAGGATTTCGCGACTTCCCCTGTCGTGAGTTTCTCATCACTGAGAATCCCGAAATGCCGAACTCCGATGCACATGTAGCCTCTCTCTTCCATGTCACCGCCTTCTTCTCCGCTTTATCGGTTATCGCAAAATCGCGGTTTCTCATGCAGCGATTCCGTTGTATGCGGAAAACCCGAAATGCCGAACCTCGACTCTCTGATTCATGATCCTTGGGGTCCCTAGCCACGTATCCCTATTGAGATCAACGGCTCTGATTCTCTCGGGAAATCGCGGATTGCGATTTTGTTCTACAAGGGTTTCTCAACTCCTGAATCCCCGATATCCCGAACTCCGAATCTCCGGGACCTTCCTCTGCTCCTTCGAGCTTAAACCCTGTGTAACTTTTCCGAGATCTAATAGCTGATGGGATTTCGCAGTTGTCCTTGACTAATCCTGACCTTCGATTCCTCCTCCTTAAGGATTTCTTCAGAAGACTAAGCTCCTTTCTTAGAACTTATCCTCGGACACTTGCACTTGCATCTCCTGCCCGAACTCTCCTTGGCCCAAAACTCTTGGGCTCTCTATCAAATTATACCATTAAGGTGCTATACCTCCTGAGCTTTTCCACTCTGATTCTTCAGAGGAACTTACGCGCACTCCTTGCGCTCAACATTCAACAACTTCCCAAAGTGTTGAATCCTTCCGACTCTGCGCACTTTCTGCAGCAGCAGTCTTTGATCTCTCTTGCTCAGATTTATGACTGAGACTTATTCCTCAGCCTGCGCACTCCTTTCACGGCTTCAACAATCCAAATCCACTCTTGGGTGAATGAGAACAGAGGTTAACTACTGAGCCTTCATCAACACACTCCTTCCGGATGAATTCGACTGCACACCTTGCAGGAATCTCCTAGCTCAGATAGAGAAACAATTGAAACTCATTCTCTCTCCCTTTCAGACTTCAGTCAAAACATGAAATCATATGCACAACATATACAAAGCAAATGCATAACCAGAAAGAAAACATTCATGAGCATCAATACACAGAGAAAACAACACAAACCATGAGTTTGAATCCAAGTTTCATTCTATTAATTCAATAGCTGTACATGGGTGTTCTCCATACAATTCTTTGCTTTCTCTTCTCTCCTTGCTCCTTTTCTGAATGAATCTCTAATTTTGAATAATGTTACAATGGTATAATGAGGGTGTCTATATCCGTTTTCCCTCTTAGACTCTAAACTATCAAATCTAGACTTAAATTCCTATCTACCAGCATTAACTAAAATAAATGACGTCTATCTACTAAAGGACGAGAGTTATCCGCTCAAGGTCCATTACAATATACAAAGTGCGCTTCTTTATAATTGACTACATTAAAAACTTTGCGCAACAGTCCCAAAGTGTTTTCAAAATTTGTGCTGGCTTGTCCAGTTGTCTTCCGCTTCACACTGGCTCGCTTGATGTGCTGACGATGCTCCTACATCATGATGTCACCTGACACATCATGCTAACATCAGTAGTACGTCCTATTGACTGTTGACTTTTATTTTTTGACTTTTTTTTCCTGTTTGTGAAATCGATCAGAACGTGATAACTTTCGCATACTATTTCCATTTTTGGAAAAAAAAATATGGCCAGAATCGAGGCAATGAGCCCAACACAATGGTGTTGGTTTCGTTTGATTCCGATAACTTTGATTTTTAGGCCTTCCTAGATCCATTTTGGATCAAAGAAGATGAGACATTTTTGTATATATGCATGGGATCTAGTAAGTAGTCAATCCTAAGATTCTCCCAATATGGAAGCTCATAAAATACAGATTTATTTTTCATCCCAATGGGGATTTTCTCAACATAGGTGTTAAAAAATTCAAGATCATCAAACATAGGTTCCCCTTCTAAATCAAACAACTCTACCATTTCCTTCTCCTTCTTTATGTCATATTCCCTATTCCAATTTGTCGGTGTCATTATTTCATGTCTTCATGTTCTCTCTAGTTTACCAAATTGAAAGCAGATGCAACTATTCTATAAGGGTGGTCTTCTAGGAGGAATACCCTTGAACAGTCATACTCTGACTTTCATAGGTGGTTGGACCATCTAGCCTTTATAAAAGGTCCAAAATGTTTACATCCATCATACCCTTTTGTTACAAGACATGCGATGTTATCATATACATAACATGTTATTTTCAAAAATAAATTTGAACCAAATGAAGTATGTCAATTAATATTACAAATATAAACAAAATGATGAGCATGCTTACCAGAGAAAATTCTTAGCCCTGGATAATCATGCATGGTGTATGCACATATGCCATACAATGTAAAAGACCTCTCCATTAGGATGGGTCTTGATACATCATATACATATATCCCTTCCCATAATTACTTAAATTCATCAATCAATGGTTGGAGGTAGACATCAATTCTTTTTACTTGTCTTCTACCCAGAACTATAATAGCCAGCATAAGATGTTCATTCTTCACAAAAAACCATGGGGGGGTATTGTTATTTATCACTACCACTAGACAAACATAATAGTTGGTGTTTTGGAGGGAATATGGGTTAACTCTATCCATATCTATGCTCAATCAGAGGCTATGTACTTCATCCTTGAATTTATTGGGCCATGTATCCTCTATATGCTTCATAGCTATTGAATCTGTTAGGATTCACATAACTCCTAGCTCATTTCTATGTGAGGCATGCCACCCCTGCAATACGGCTAATTGTTTGCAATGAAAGAGGCTTTGAATCATTATAATTATAAGCATATGCCTCAATATATTATGAGGAGGATCGTGTGCCTTATCCTTGTTTTTTTTTATGGTGTATGTCATGCCCACATTCTAGACATACCTCTTTGTTTGCATATTCATTTCTATATAGAATACAATCATTTGGACATGCGTGGTATGATATGTACTCAACACCCAACATTTTTAGCATTTACTTTGCCTCTGCACATCTATCGGGCAAGAGATTATCACATTGAAGTACTTTATCTTTGAGTAACTTGCAATTAGTGGGAAACAGAAATATACATTGTTATTAAGTATGAATAAAATCAACCCTTCTCTTCCTTCATTGTGTAACAAGATTCCTTAAAAATTTACAGGACTTAATGGTTAGTTACCTCAAATGTGTCGAAAAACACGTGTCTAACATACCATACATTGATTTCAAGTTGTAGAGTAGCATTGTTGTCCCTAGCTGGGTAGACCTTGCAGACCCTTGTAATCAACCAAATAGAGGGGTGGTGGAATCATATTTCAAGATTTTGTATAAAGTATATACAACATCAGTGTCATCCCCTAGTTAATTTTGTATCTACCTTTCTCTTCCACTCACATTGTATGCCCCTCTCTCACTCATTGTATCCCCTTCCCTCTCTCTCCCTCTCCCACCCCTCCCCAACCGGTGCTTTCTTTTTCTATATTTCAAAAGAAGAAGAGTTATCTTTAAGAAAAATTTATTTATGGGGTTTTTTTATTTGTATATGGGTGTTTCCTATTCGTTGCAATGAAACCACTCATTCAATTGGATCCCAAATTGTCCTATCATTGTCAGTTTTTTTTTTTAAATGCCTTCGCAGTGATCAGTGCGCTTTGTACATAGTAATAACATTGGATGTGTAATTGTTTGTAAACAACAAAACTTTATATAAATTAGAAATAATATTTTAAAATCCTTTTCATGGTCGGCGATGTGCATTTTACCTAGACACACACAGGGGTGCATTATTTACAAAGCACGCCATTGAGTTTAAAATGGGAAAATTATTTTTTTTTGTACATAAATCACTATTTCTTAAATTTTTTCATTGTTCAACAATGCGTAATAAACAATACTTAGGAAGTTGTGTTTTTCTTAATTCATAAAGCATCGACTAAATACAAAAATTTGTAAAACATTTTCAATTTCACAATAGCACTGTTATATTGTATCGGTGTGTATCTGTATGGTTGATGCACCTGTGCGTATAAATATTGTTGATGCCCCGGTGCAGATGAAATTACTATACCCAATGGGATCTTATTTAAAAAAAAAAATAAGTAATTTTTATATCTGATGATTCCTAGTTTTTTTCTTTTTTCGGGGAGAATTTGAAAATTCCAAGGGAAAACAAGTGGAAAACAAAGACATTTTGGTAGGGATGTCCAAAAAAGTGTAAAATAAGATGGTAGTTCTTGTGTTGCAAGAGGAGTCATCCAAATTACAATGTGCATTGGAGGTATGTAATTATTTATTTATTCTTTTATGTACATCAAATTTAAGTATCGCATGAAATACTAATTTTCAATTGTTTTGTTGCAAAAAAGAAAAACAAATAGAATACATTCAACACATAAGACAAGATGATGAGGAATAAAAGGGTCGATCATAAACTTTGTGAGTATTTACGTTTTCTTCCTTTCTTAAGATTTCATGTTTGTTGTGATCTTTATATTTAAATAATTAATTTACACTTGTCCATGTATATCTTCTAGTAGCTACTAACATACAAAGAGGAGCCAACCCATGAATTGATAAACATTGGGCTAAGTATGGGTTGTGAGTATATGTTGAAGAATCAAAGTTTAATTGAACAATTTGTAAGTAGTTACACTGTTTAACTTCCCTTTTTCTATAATTAATGAAAAACAAGAAAGCTATATATTTATTATATTGATTGTGCTTTCTCATGTCGTATTAAACATGTAGGAAACAAAGTATGGAATGCAACCAATAAAGGATATTTTGAAAGAATTAATGAAGCATGGCTTCGAAAGAATTTGTATTATTTATGAAAGACTTGGTGCTAAGGTCATGGATGATTTTAAGGATGGAAATTTATTTTTAAATGTAGAAACCTTGACGAATATTACTAATCCTTCATATGCCAACTATAAAATGTTTGGTGATATTTTTGTAAAAATATTCAAATTCCTAAGGATTTTATATAGTTTGTATAAATTTTTGGCGATTTTTAAGGTAAAATAACTTTATCCTATAGAATTTGGGCAAATTATTTTTAGAATAGTGAATTTTTTTTGGGGAAAACCATGGAAAATTAGCCCATGAGCAAAATTTAGCCCCTAAAATCATCCCTGGCCAAGGTATATATTTTTATTTATGCAATCATGTATATTCTATTATATATATAAATGTAGATATACTTATTACAATTTATTTCTATGTTGTAGATAGAAGATGAAGAGGGGGAACACAAAAAACAAGTCGATCAAGAAAACATTATGTTAAAAAACCATAGTACAATATCACTTGCAAATGATGAAGAGATGAAGCATGCATGCAACTCGATCAATGTCAACAGTTTAATTGATGAATGACAATCAATATAATTGAATGTTACTGCAATTTATATGTTTTGGAATATTTGTTTCTGAAAATGAGGGGTTTTGTTTAATGTACTCGACATATTGTCCCAATTGCATGAGCACATGTTACCAATAAGTGTAACAATTACAAATTGGTTGCAATTAGATTATTGTATTGGACCTTTACGTTATCCCCTTTTTTATGTCAATGGATCTCTTATTCATTTATAATAAAATGGGTTTCTTATTTGATTGCATTGTCAAATGTTGTGTTGGATAACACATTAATGCAATCATTATATCAAAGTGCATTAACAAAATACAAAACATTATTATTATAAAAAAATATTCGATTTTGAAACGATTAATTGAAAATTTGTAAAAAACAATGAATAAAATATATACATATCAGTGCACTGTATTCTTTTGAAATCACTAGATGGTACATGCCATAATATAGAAATCAATGTGTTTTGAGGTGTAATGTGAATCGACGCACATTAATTATAATAATGCACCGATACGAACTATTAAGAAACACATCATTTCGCAAATGATATAATGTGCAATAATATTTATTGTTTTGAAATTGTATGGTGCTCATGTATGGTGTGTTATGTTTATTATACGCACCGATGTTCTAAATATTATCTATGCACCAATACCTTTATTATAATATACGCATTGGTGCTTGGTAAAAATAATGGCATCAACATATCACCTCAAATATTCGAGATTTCACTACCCTTCGGTGCACACGGTAAAACAGATACTAGTACATACTAATTACACAAGCACTGGGGCACATGTGATATTAAAAGCATTGGGTCTCAAACTAACTTGATTTCATTGGTGCTCACTATAGATTAAACACACTGAGGTGTACAAATCCTAAAATGCATCGGTGCTTCATAAGAAAATAAGGAGGAGCCAATGTGTAGAAATTTAAGGGCATCGATGCTCTTCATACGACGAAAAAAACAAAACCGTGTGCAATAGTTATAAATGCATGGGGGAATTTTTTTATTATATTAATCTCCATGGCGTTTGTATGATATTAACTCACTGGTGCATTTTGATTATAGTTACGCATCAATGTGTGATCCAGATTTATGAGTGAAATTAAATGAAACCACAGATTTATAATATTAACAAAGAGACACAATGAAAAATAACAGAGAAACAATAAAACTTGTCTTCTATTAAATAAAAAATATGTTGAAAACTGTAAAATGCAGACTGAAAACAAGCTTGCTAGAATGTTGGTAGCTTATCTCTGAGAAGAGATGTGACAGCTACGCTCATTCGCAAGAAGATGAGTACAAGGAGGCTCTGAAGTCCTTTCTACAATAAACATGAATGCCAAAACCCTAGACATCTAAATACCTAACACTAGGAGATGAAGCACCAAAATTCGTGTGGGCCCTGTTGGGGTAAGTTAGTACATCAACTTCCCAAGGTCGCAACTTTTGCATACGATCTTCGTTTAGGGCGCACAATAGCTCATTAGAAAGGTATTGAGGAGGAGATTTATTTAGGAGGCTCAATGAGAGCCTTCAACTATCATTGAGGTTCTTGATCACAAAAAATCATCACTTAGGCCCTCAAAATGGCCCCAAAAGTTCAGGAACCGAAAAACGGATAAATATAGTAAATTGCCAAAAAAATGTTTTGAGCCAATTGGACAAGGTCGGTGGCCACAAAGATTATCCTAGATAAATCCTTTCCCCTTAATAAGCAATGGTATCCATTTCATTGAGTGCCCCCATTAGATGAGGAAATTTCCGTTGAATTTGGCCCTAGGTGAGCCACTTGCCTTGATAAAGATGTTTCCCTACTTTGACAAATCGATAAAGCTGGATCCTTTGCTCACGAGTTCCCTTGACCTATGTGTCCATGATCTGATTAGTGGATGCATGTTCCATGTAGTCAAGGTTGAGATCTGTTGGTGTCAACTTTTCTTCTATCTCTGAGGTGTCCAATAATGGTGGAAAATAAGGTCGAAGGAGGTCCACATTGAATATTGGGTGCAAGCCAAGGAATGGGGGAAGTTTGAGCTCAAAATAATTGTCACCCACAACCTTGGTGATGGTTTAGGGTCCATAATGGAGTGGACGAAGCTTCCGATGAGGCCATGTAAGGTGTTCTTTCTTCAATTGCAACCAAACTTTGTATCCCACCTAAAATTGATGTGGCACCCGATGTTGATCATGGCGCTGCTTGTACTTAACATTGGACTTCTGTAAAATATCCTGAACTTGTTAGCAGATGTGTTGGATCTGCTTTGTTAGCTCTAGTTGGAGCATGTGATGAGTCTTCCTGGGTGGCCACAAGGGTTAGTGCAACATTCATGGGACCCAATGGTTGAAATCCCAACCCCACTTGAAAGGGAATGTGGTTGGTTTAGCTATGTATGGCTATGTTGTAGTTGTGTTAAATATAGGGAGGAATCTCATCCCAGGTGTGAGAGAGCTTGGAATTGTACATGCACAGGACATGCATGATCATCCGATTAACGACCTCGGTTTGGCCATCCATCTGGGGGTGGAAGAAAGTGGACTTGGTGAGCTTGGTGTCCAACNAACAATGACCAGAGGCTTGAACAGAATGTGCTGAGGAACCGGTTTTCCCGATATGAGATAATGGTTTGTGGGATCCCAAAGTGTACCCACACTCATTCAAAGAAGAGCTTGGCAGTGGCCTCCATTGTGATGCTCTTCTTGCAGGCGGCCAGAATCGCCATCTTGGAAAAGTGATCAACAACCAAAAAAACATATTCATTTCCCCACGTGGTGGATGGAAGGCCCAAAATTTAGTCCATTGAGATGGATTAGTGCAGGACCGGATATACTTGTTGACATATTGTTGAAGTTTCATCCAGTAGAAATGTCAATGAAACACTGCCACTATCTTTTCCACGACGAAGTGTCCTGCCACCTGACTGTTGTGGGATTCCCAAATTAGCTTCTCTCGCTCTCTTGATGGAACAAATAGATGGCCTAGATGGCATAGTAGTATGTCCCAAAGATGGAAATTAGTGATGGTTGTGTTTGCGCTCAACATCTGGTAAGTGTTGGCGAAGTCGAGATCTATCTCATAGAGGTGGGGCCATCTGGAGGTCTTGTGGCCACAAGAATCAAGCACTATGATGAATTCCATGAATAGAGGTTGGCTGAGGAAACCAGTGAATTGATTGGTACTTCCTATTTTATACTTGATGTTGAGGTGGAACTGTTTCAAATATGTGGACCACTTTTGATGGAGGTCATTCTGCAATTTTCCTTATGTCTGAATGAACTGCATCGACTTATGATCAATGTGGATGACTGTATCCTTCACGAGAATGTAATGCCTCCACTCATGGCAGGCTTGCACAATGGAGTACATTTTTTTGTCATAAGTAGGGTACTTATGAACGACATTTGATAGTGTCTCACTATGATAGGAAATAGGGTGGTCGTGTTGAGTGATAACTGCAACCACAACATAGTCTGAAGCATCTATCTCTATCTCAAAGGGTTGTTGTAGGTCAGGTAATGAAAGCACTGGGGTGAAGCACAAGCACTGCTTTAGATCATTGAATGTTTTCTCTTGGGATAGGCCCCACACAAATTTTTCCTTACCACCACCTCTGGTTATTTGGATGAGGGCCCATGCAATATGGGAAAATCCCAACATAAACCTTTGATAGAAATTGGCAAGGCCTAAGAAGATTTGAAGCTCAGTGAGTGTGGTTGGGACTAGAAAGTCATAGATTACTTGGATCTTGGCTGGATCAACATGAAAACCATGCACATCAACAATGTAGCCTAGGTATTGGACCTTATCCACATCAAAGGAGCATTTTCCCAAGTTGGCATATAGCTTGTATTGCCGCAGAGTGTGCAGAACCTGTTGAATATGATGCAAGTGTTCTTCCCTAGTCTTGTTGTAGACGAGGATGCCATCCAGATACACCACCACAAAAAAATTAGCGAAAGTCCGAAATATATTGTCCATCAACCTCATGAATTGTTTTGGGGCATTTGTCAAAGCAAAGGGCATGACCAACCATTCAAAAAGACATTCTTTTGTCTTGAAGGAAGTTTTCCATACATCTATCGGTTCTATTGGGACCTGATGGTAGCCAGACTTCAGATAAATCTTGTTGAAGTATTTGGCCCCCTTGAGCTTGTCAAGGAGATTGTTGATTTGGGTAATCGAGTATTAGTTCCTGACTATGATTTTATTTAGGGCCCGGTACTCAATGCAAAGTCCCCAAGTCCCTTCTTTCTTCTACACTAGCATGATTGGGCTTCCACAAGGTGATTATATGGGTCGAATGTGCCCCTTTTGGACCAGTTATTGGATCTGACACTTGATCTCCTCATTTTCTAGCAGAGAGCAATGATAGATTGGTTGATTGGGTAGTGGTGCATCGGGGGTCAGATCGATGGGATGCTTGACCTAACAATGCATAGGTACCCTAGTAGGTGATGAGAAGATGTCTTTGTATTCTTCCATGACTTTATCCACTTGCTTCTACTGCATGGAGACGTTGGCCTTGAAGGCCATGGATGTGGTTGCAACCTTTTTCTCACTCTGAGAGCAAATCACGAAGAAGAAAAAAATCCTGGTATAAGAAATGACCTTCCTGCATTGCTTGGCAAAGATAAGGGAAATAGAAATATGTGGGACTACATCGGGTATCCTGTATAATTTCTTGTTCAAAGTAATAATAACACTGCAAGGCCTAGAATCATATACAACATGACTTTTCCATAAATAAGGTTGGCCCAAAATAACATCATAAACTTCAAGGGGAGAAACATCACACAATACCTCATCTTTGAATGAATTATTGTTGTATGACAAGCGACACTGTTGGTTGACGTGAAGATCACTTCCTTGACGGAGCCATCCGATGGTGTAGGTTTGCGGGTGTGGTGTTGTCAGCATGGATAGTCGCTTGATGACCTCTGCTGGGATGAGGTTCTTTCAGCTAACGTTATCAATGATGAAGTGTATTGGCGTTCCTTTTTACCCACATTTGTGAATGAAAGAGGCACTCTCCTTCCTCTGGCTCATCAGGTTCACTCGATTGGATCTTGGTGGTAGAAACAGTGGCACTGGGTTCCACGTCAATGATTTGTCTCCTCTTTTCTATTTCTAACACAAAGTTGGAACTCGCATCTGATTCAGAGGCTTTTACTTCAACCACCAACGAATTCTTTGAGAAAAAATCAATAGTGTTATTCCAAGGGATCTTATGGAAGTCACACCACTTCTCGATATCTTTCTTTGTCGTCCCATTGTCCTTGTTTGCTTGCATCTTGGATTGGTTGTCCTGAGGTTCCCACCTTTGCTCTGTCCTTTTTTATGTTGGTTGGGGTTTCCCTTATCCTGCTTCTACTGTGAGGGGTTCCCAGACCCATACTATCGTGTCTTTTGTTTCAACTTTTTCTTGATTTTGACAACATATTGATACTAGGTCACGCCCAAGGATGAGATGTACAAAAACTCCATTTCTATCTATATGTATCTATGCAGATTGTTGCGGTACTTGAGCACCAGATGTCACTCAGAATATTTGATACCCAACTTGGTGCGCAAGGTATGGAAGACATTAGTGAACTTTGGCACTATTTGGTCTCTTTCCTGCCACAATGTGGTCCATCTTGTATACAAGTCATCATAACTTCCAACATAGTAGTATTGTTACTTAATAACATCCCTGAAGGAACCCTAAGTGGGTGCAATTGCAAATAATGTGGATCCTTCTATTTCCTTTTTCTCACAGAAAGTATCCCACCAATCTTTGACATGGGGGAAGGCCTTGAGGAGCGCAAATAATATTTTCTCTATCGTAAAAGTTGTGGACAAAAAAATACCCTTCTAGAGGGTTTAAACATTTATCTACGGAATTGACATCTATTTGACCTTAAAATATAGGAATATCAAAATTGATCTATACCTTGAAGGGGGTGGAGCCTCTGCTTGAGGTGGATGCATTTCTTATCAGCAACCATAGAATGATTTGTGCAAAGTTTTCCATCATCTCGTTCCTCTGTCACTCAAGGGCTTCCTCGAGCAACATTTTGAAATGATATCTTGTCCCGTCGTATTTATTTTCATCTGCCATGGACAGTTTCTTGGGCGTGTGAGAGCATTTGTCCTCAAGAGAAAAAATCTCAAGACCCCACTCTCTATACCCTGACTGCATCAGGAACATGCATTAAAAAATGACAAGGAGCAGACTGCTATGATACCACTGATCTAGATTTATTAGTGGAACGAAATGAAACCACATATTTATAATATTAACACAAATACATAGTGAACAATAACAGAGATACAACAAAACTTGGTTTCTATTAAATAAGAAATATGTTGAAAACTGTAAAATGCAGACTGAAAACAAGCTTGCTAGAATGGTGGCAACTTATCTCTGAGAAGAGATGTGACAGCTACACTCATTCGCAAGAAGATGAGTAAAATGAGGCTCTGAAGGCATTTTTACAATAAACATGAATGCCAAAACCCTAGACATCCAAAAACCTAACCCTAGGAGATGAAGCGCCAAAAGTCATGTGGGCCCTGTTGGGGTAAGTTAGTACATCGAATTCCCAGGGTTGTAACTTTTGCATACGATCTTCGTTTAGGGTGCATGATAGCTTGTTGGAAATTTATTGACAAGGATGTTCATTTAGGGGGCTCAATGAGAGCCTTTGGCTAATTTTAAGGTGCCTGATTGCAAAAAATAATTATTTAGGCCCTCAAAATGGCCCCGGAAGTTTAGGAACCGAAAAAATGTTAAAAGTAGTAAGTTTCCAAAAATTGTTTTTGAGCTAGTTGGACAAAGTGGGTGGCCACTGATATCCTCTTAGATCAGTGCATGTTTTACAATATTGTATCAGTGTGTTTTGATAAGAACAACACGGACGTAAAAACCCCTAATACAACCTTCACTTTCCCAATTTCTTTTAGTTATATGAAACATACACTAAAACCTTTGCATTCAATAGAGGAGGTTGTAGCGGAGTTTTTTTTGAAAAATTTTCCAAATTTTGTAACACTAAAAACCTCCGCTATAAGGTGTTCTCCTTGTAGTGTATTCTAGGTACCCCCATACAACAAGAAGATTCACCTGGAAGGATTATCATTTTTTTTCTCTAATGTTAAACCTCCTAGCATAGAGAACATAATTCTCAAGAACGCGATTATGAAATGCTTGTGGTCTGTTGGTTTTAGTAATCTATTTTCCTTCATTTCAAACAAGTATATTAGTTGGCTTAGGTTGATGGATAGTTGGTCTAGACTGTTCTTTGTCATTGATTTCAACCCTTAGAAAGTGATATTGTAGATTTATTTCAACCCTTAGTGATTGATGTCAACCCTTGGAGAAGTCCAGTAGTGAATTATGGTAGCACAAAGGCATGAGTAAGGGACCTGAGTCTGTTTAAGGTATAAATCCATGAAGATCAATGAATTTACATGTAAGACTATTCTAGATGGATAATATATGCCATGCCATTTCGGGTGATATGTAGAACGTCACATAACTCCTCATGGTTAGAGAGTTATGGCCATATGAAGTTGGAGAACCCTTGTGAGTTATCTAGAAGCCCATAGAAGGTCAACTAAGTCAACTATTCTAGAAGCTCCTAGAAGAAGTGTACTAGTCAAATTGATGGTAACTATGAGTTAATCATGGGTGTAGTTGTTGCATTAAGAAAATAATTAAAAATAAATTAGTTGCAACAAGAAGTTGTGAGTTTGGTAATTATGGTAAGTAGTTGTGATGAGAAGATTGAATAGTCAAAGTGGTTGACCAAGAAATAA
>JASDQU010739970.1:673-12076 GCA_032191745.1 Picea mariana
GCTGTAGATCTAGGTGAGCGGACCTTGGTCATCCAGATCTGCTCTCCACTTACCCTAAGGTGCATTCGCACCCCGACTTAAAGTTGACATCTCTTCTCCACATCTGACAATCATTATAGACCCTGAGATCCCCGGAAGGAATCTCCTCTGTTCATCGGGGCTTAGCCACATGCTAACGTCTCAATATTATAGGTCGGGATTTATCAAGGCGAGAGCCCGACTTCTTGTCAATGGAACTCCCGAATCCCTGATTCCTGATTTCCCGAAATGGGTAATATCTCGACACATAGCCTCCTTAAATCGGATGGTCCAGATTTGTCCCAGGGTTTCCACCATGGAAATTCCCGATCTCTCATCACCAGGACTCCCGATTTTGCAATTCCTGATTTCCCGAAATGGGAAATCTCACGACACATGGCCCCCTTAAATCGGACAGTCCAAATTTGTCTCAGGGTTTTCACCATGGAAGGTCCCGATCTCTCATCACCAGAACTCCCGAGTTCTCGATTCTCGATTTCCCGAAATGGGAAATCTCACGACACGTGGCCTCCTTAAATCAGACGGTCCAGAACTGTCCTGGGGTTTCCACAATGGAAACTCCCGAGCTCTCATCACCAGAACTCTCGAGTTCTTGACTCTCGATTTCCTGAAATGGGTAATATTTTGACACATGGCCTCCATTATTCGGATGGTCCAGATCTATTTCAGGGATTTTGTCCTTATTCACTGGGGGTTTAACCCTCGGGTATCTCCTGACAGATCCAACAACTGTCGAGTTTTTCAGTCGAGATCTAACGGCTCAGATAGGTTCCTAACTTGTGCATTCTCCCACAACTTCCTGGATGTGGAAAAATCAATGGTCTAGATGTTCTCATGGACCTTGGGGATCTACGATCCCAATCTCTTCGCTACCCACGAAGACATAGAGAGACCAAGTGGTAAGGCATTTAACACCCTACTTACTCCTACCAATCTAACGATCATGCATGACCACAGGTTTCCCGATAGAATCTCGTTCGTCGATCAATACCTATCAGGGTTAAGGCACTTAACACTCCATATTCTTCTTCCGATCTGACGGTCGTGAGTGACCACAGATCTCCCGACGGGATCTCATCTGTTGATCAATACCTATTAGGGTTAAGGAACTTAACACTCCATCTTCTTCTTCCGATCGATGGTCATGAGTGACCACAGATCTTCCGATGGGATCTCGTCCGTCGATTCAATACTTCATCCTTATGTTTCCATCTTGGGTTTTCAAGAGGATCGTTCCTCCTCGTGAACGGTTACTAAGGCCTTGCGCCTTCACATTCTCTTTCCTAGTTCTTGATGGGCTTTTCAAGGAGGGTATCTCTATGGGGAGGTTTTTACCCAGGGAACTATCTGAGGTAGATAAGGGTAACTTTCTCCCATGAATCAGACATGCAGTCTGAATTAGATCAATATGCATATAAATAACGATTTATGAAGACATAAGTCATATGTAGTCTTTCCATTATAAACATGCATCTACCAGTACTGATCAAAACACCATATAGACATTCCCACTCTGAAATCATTCACCATTTCACAGCTTATAAACATAAATGTCAGAATAAATATATATTTCAAGATGCCAGAGGCAAAAAACTTATCAGAAATAACACCAGGGGTTATGCAACTACTAAGAGGGGTGCTTGTTTCCATCCAACCATAGGCTCAGCAACTCCCAGCGGATTTACCACTAGCCACCCCCGAGCTAAGACCACGATGCTGTGAGACTACGTCTCTATTTACCAGTGATCAGGAGTGAAGGTTACTCTCCTTCCTCTCTGCTATCACTCACTCTCCATATCGCTAGAGTTCTCTTCCTCCCCTCGCGTCTGCCCCCCAATCGCTTCTCCCACACACCTTATCCTATTGCGAGGTTGCGTGTGGTGCGATTTCCCTTGCGCTGGTCAGGCCCGATGGCTCTACAGATGGGCGGTTCACCTCCCCATCCCTCATTAATTCCTGAGGATCCATCTACCTACCAGCCTGCGAGACATTTAATTCAGGGCCAACGAGCCGCTTTTGGTTCTCCGGGACAGTGGCGTCCAAATACGGTATTGAATCTCGGTGGAAGTTAACACCACCTTTCCAGGTGCCTTCCACCACCATCGTGGTCTCTTTTTCAGCACATTCCCTCTCAGCAGTCCTGCAATATATATATTCATAATATTATTTACATTCATCGACCTTTTTCACAAGGTCCATTCACATCACACATTCACATTTCTGAGTTTGCCATAATACTTGGCTAGTATAGTTAGTTTTACAGACTGGGGGAAACAGGGTGTTACATTTGCACACTCTCTTGCAGGAACACATTGATGGCCCAGATAACATAGCAATTTGTCATGAATTTGAAAATCAGTGACATTCACACCTGTACCCAAGAGTTGATAGGTGGTGGCAAAGTCTAAATCTTGCCGATAAAGTTGGGGCCACTCATATGCCTCATGTCCAGAAGAATGGAGCATAGTGGTGAGTGCAACCATGGCAGGTCGACTGAGGCAATCAATGACACGATTTGTGCTCCCTGTCATATACTTGATGTTGATATGGAACTGTTGCATGTAGGCGGACCACTTGAGATGGAACTGCAAAGGCTTGTGATCAGTGTGGATGAGCGTCTCCTTTCCCAGAATGTAATGTTTCCATTGACGATAGGCTAGTACAATGGAATAAATTTCCTTTTCATAGGTGGGGTATTTCTGGATAGTATCTAAGAGTGTCTCACTATGTTATGCCATTAGATGACCATGTTGAGTGAGAACTGCACCTGCTGCATAGTCAGATGCATTAGTATGAATCTCAAATGGTTGTTGCGGATCAGGAAAGGAGAGTATTGGAGATGAGCACAAGGGATGCTTCATATCATCAAATTCTCATTGTTATTCCTTCCCCCACACAAACTTTTCCCTTCCACTGCTCTTGGTCAGTACTTTTCTAAGGGCCCATGCAATATAGGAGAATGCCAACACGAAGAATCAGTAGAAGTTGGTCAATCCCAAGAAACTCTAAAGCTTGGTTAGTGTGGACGGGGCTGGCCATTCACGGATGTCTTGGATATTAGTTGGATCAACATGTACCCCATTCTCATCAACAATGTAGCCCAAGTATTGGACCATGTTCATGCCAAAGGATCATTTTTCTAAGTTGGCATATAGCTTGTGCTTCTGCAAAGTGATTAAAACCTATTGAATATGTTGCATGTGCTCCTCCCAAGTTCTGTTGAATATGAGGATGTCATCCAAATATACCACCAAAAAAGAGCTAGTGAAAGGTTGCAATACATCATCCATCAACCTCATGAAAGTGGATTTTGCATTTTTTAAGCCAAAGGGCGTGACCATCCATTCAAAGAGACCTTATTTAGATTTGAAATTTGTCTTCCATACATCAGTTGGTTCGATAGGAACCTGGTGGTAGCCATAATTTAGGTCAATCTTGCTAAAGAACTTTTCCTGCTTGAGTTGTTCAAGAAGGTCATAAATTCTAGGAATTGGGTACCGATTCCTGAATGTGATTTTGTTTAATGCTCTGT
Source organism: Picea mariana (assembly GCA_032191745.1). Classification (NCBI taxonomy): domain Eukaryota; kingdom Viridiplantae; phylum Streptophyta; class Pinopsida; order Pinales; family Pinaceae; genus Picea; species Picea mariana. The sequence goes on from JASDQU010739970.1 coordinate 4,245, forward strand.
AATCAATTCATAGTCGCCAAGTCTCATCCTTCTTCTGTACCAGTACAATCAGGCTTCCGCAAGGAGAGGAGTTGGGTCTGATGTGCCACTTTTGAAGAAGCTCTTGGATCTAATTCTTGATTTCTTCATTTTCCATCATCGAGTGATGATAGACTAGTCCATTAGGCATAGGTGCATAGAGGGTTATATCAATTGGATGCTTGAATTGGCAGTGCATCGGTACCCTGGTGGGTGAGGAGAAGATGTCTCTGTACTCTTTCATGATACCGTCCACTTTATTCTGTTGCAAAGAGAGGTTATGTGTAGAGACCATGGATGTGGCGAAAACCTTTTTTTTATTTTGAGCACGGATCAAAAAGAAGACTAACTTCCCAGTCTTTAAAATGACCTTATTGCATTTCTTAGCAATGATTAAATAAATAGAGGTAGGCAATGCTACCTTTGGTATCTTGTACAACTGTCTACCCAAAGTAATAATAACACTACAGGGTCTAGACTCATACACAGCATAATGCTTCCACAAATATGGTTGTCCTAAAAGAAGATCACAAAATTCAAGGGGATAAATATCACACAATACCTCTTCTTTGAAAGGCTTGATGTCATAGGGTAAACAACACTGTTTTCCTGACACAAAGATCTCTTCCTTGGTGAAGCCAGCTGATGGTGTAGGGATCTAGGTGCAGCTTCATCGGCAGGTCCACCTTCTTGACAACCTCTGTTGAGATCAGGTTCTTCTGACTGCCGCTATCGATAATGAAATGAAGCGGAGCCCCCTTTACCCAAATCTGTGAGTGAAAGAGGATTTCCCCTTCCTCTGGTTCTTTAGGTTCGCTTTGCTAGACTTTGGTGGTAGTGACAGTGGCACTGGGTTCAATATTGATAATATGCCTCCATCCTTATGGATTTGATTCAGATTTAGAATCGACGTCTAACTCAGAATCCTTCAAATCGACCATAAATGACTGCTTGGAGCGACATTCTTAGGTGTTGTGCCAAGGGATTTTATGGTATTCACACTATTTTCCCATGTCCTTATTCATCTTCTCATTACCCTTCTTGTGTTGCGGCTTGGACTGGTGTCCTAAGAGTGGCCATATTTTCTTTGTCCCTTGTCATGTAGGTTGGGGCCGCCTTTTCCTTGCTTCGACTGTGAGGAGTTTGCAGATCCAACTCTCACCTCTTCTTCTTAAATTTATTCTCGATATTGACAACATATATATAGTCCATACCCAATGAGGTGATGTCTAGAAACTCCATTTATGTTTGAATGTATATATGAAAACAATCGCGGTATTTGAGCACCATATGTTTCTCATATTCTTTGATACCTAATTTGGTGCGCAGGGTATGGAAAATATTGGTGAAATCTGGTACTGTCTGGTCCCTTTCCTGACACAGGGTGGTCCATCTGATGTATTAGTCCTCATAGCTTCCAATAGAGTAGTATTGTTCTTTAATAGAATCCTGGAAGGAATCCCATGTAGGGGTGATCGCAAATATTGCATATTCCTCTATGGCCCTTTTCTAAGAGTAAGTGTCCCACTAGTCCTTAACATGGGGGATGTCCTTGAGGAGTGCAAAAGTAATATTTTCCCTATCAAAAAAATTGTGGACCGAAAAATAGCCTTCAATCATATTCAACCATTTATATACAACATCAACATCTATCAGTCCTTCAAATAATGGAATATCAAAATTTACATGTACCTTGAAGGGGCTGGCATGGTCGCTTGATGAATATGCTTCTCCTGTGGGCACTCGTCGAAGGATCTATGCAAAGTTGTCCATCATTTTGTTCCTTTTTCGCATAAGGGATTCCTAGAGAAACATTTTAAAAGGATATCCTAGTCCATCATATTTCTTTTTGTCCCCCATGAGTTTTTTTTAGGCTCGGTGCGACCGATCTTGCAAAGGCTCGATTGGCTTGAGTCCCAACTTCTTGCACCCAGATCTTGTCGGGAACATGCACGAAGAAAAAAATCAAGAGTAGATTGCTCTGATACCATTGATCCATATTTAGGAGCCAAACGGAATGATTAACATACTGAATACAATAAACATAGAGAAATGGATAACAACACAGATATCTAGTGAACAATATCTTCTATTGAATAAATGAAATAGGCTGAAACTGTAAAACTACATAACTGAAACAACTTGCTCGAATGGTGAGAAGAGATGTGGCTGATATGCGCATTCGTTTGAGAAAAATGATTACAATGAGGATCTAAAGGAATTTCTAATATTACTCATGAATTCCAAAACCCTAGACATCCAAAAACCTAACCCTAGGAGGTGAAACGCCAAAATTCATGTGGGCCTTGATGGGTAAGTTAGTACCTTAACTTCCTGGGGTCGTAAATTTTTCATATGACCTCCATTTTAGGTGCATGATATCTCATTGGAAAGGTATTTTCAAGAAATACACATTACATCATGAAACTCTTAATCCATCTACAGTTTGACTATGGAAAGACACAAATTGTTGTTTAGGGCCCAAAAACGGCCCTAGAAGTACAAAAAGATGTGATGACATGAGAAAATCCAAAAATAATCTAGTTGGATTAGGTGGGAGGCCAGTAGTCTCCTCCTGGAAGATGTATAGGGATTTATATATCCCCAGAAGTGTACAACCCACAATTACAAAGAAGTACAAAAGAACGTATTGAACTAAAAATTGTCAAGAGGAGCCAGTTGGAATAAGTGGGTGGCCACCAATATCCACTTTCGTCAAACAGAGATCAAACCTAAATGCATAGAACGAGAATCCATTTATCATATCGTGGACACACAAGTCAAGGTCACTTTCCAGTAGAGGATCCAATTTTATTGGGTTGTCAAATCAGAGAAGCTCTTGCACCAAGGCAAGTGGCTCACCAGGGGGCAAATTTAACATACATTTCCTCATTTGATGGGGGGAATCAATGCAATGGATACCATTAATTCCTAATGGGGGAGTATTTATCCAAGTTTATATCGGTGGCAACTCACCTATCCAACTATCTCATCTTAGCAGTTTTTCAGTTTGACAGTTTTTTCCTAGTTTTCAAGTCCTGAACTTATGGGGCCGTTTTGAGGCCCTAAGCAACGTTTTTAGGGCTCACCACAGTCAATATATTTATGGATTTATATTTTTATGGAGTAATGTGTATTCCTCATATGTACTTCTCCAACGGGCTATCATGCGCCTGAAACAAATATCATATGCAAAATTTACGACCCCGGGAAGTTGATGTATTAACTTACCCCAATGGGGCCCACATGACTTTTGGCTCTTCATCTCCTAGGGTTAGGTTTTAATATGTCTAGGGTTTTGGAATTCATGTTTATTGTAAAAATTATTTCCTATCCTCATTGTAATCATGTTCTTTTGAATGAGCGCAACCGCCACATCTCTTCTCAGAGATAAGCTGCCACCATTCTAGCAAACTTGTTTTCAGTTTGCATTTTACAATTTAAGCTATTTTAAGTGAAGACACGTATGGTATAAATTTATATGGTGATAGTTTTGAAAATATTGGCAACATTCCACTCCTTAATTGTATCAATGAAATAATGGTGTTTTGAAAACAATTAACATTTCCATGTGTGATGCTAATTCTTGGAATCCATGACATATTGGTTTGATTTGGAAAGGAAAAAAATAGGGATAAAGAAGGATCAATGATTTAATCATCCCAAGGGTCATATTAGGAATTCATGGCATAAGAGACATGAATATTCAATCTAAAGAAGTAGATTGGATTATATAACTTCGTGGAGAAAATTTGGGAGATAGATGAATACAAGGTCTCCAAGAGTGAAGACATAATGAAGTCTCTTAACCTAAATAAAATATAGGCCTTTCATGTCTGATAGATTTAGATTTGATAAAGGAGGGGACCATGTAGATGGGGAGAAATTACACATCATTAACCTTGGGAGGGTATCCATGGTAAATCAAGTAGTAAATTTAATACCTTAAAAGGAGAAAGACCTAAATCTAATAGAGTTGTAATGCAATAGAGTGCCAATAATGAAGGGAAAAACATTTTTTGTATTGGAATATGTATGGGGTTTTTAATATGTAATTCGGTTATTGTTGATCTCTTTTCCTTCCCAGGGAATCGTAAAAGACAAGATATTGAATAGGATACAACCTTCAAACCATAAATATAGTTTTAAGCAAACAACATGTTATAATGAAATGGGGAATAATTGTTTGGAGAATCAAAGAATTAGGTAGACCAGAGAGATAGAATTCCAAGAGAGAGGTGGTGTCTAAAGACACAATTACAATGCTTAATCATAAATGATCATAGCTCAAAATACAAAGTAGTGTAAGAAACCAAAATATTTCCATGCATAACATATTCACTTTCTTGTTTAGATCAACCCATATGGCCATCTGATATATAAGCACCAATATGTAACCAGTTCACTTGAAGAGAGGAATATGAGGTACACATATATTGGTTAGGGAACATAAAAAAATCCTTAATTTCTTCCTTGTTTAATGCACTAGTTGAAAATTTTGTTCTAACTAGCCAACCAATGAAATGCCTAGTCAATCATCTAGTCAACTCTTAGTCAAATTCTCATTTTCCACCCTTTAAACCTCTCAATTGAATCTTTAGTCAACTATTGATTAAATATATCCATAATATATAGAGGTGCAATGAACCTGCATATCATGTTTTTCCAACACCTCCCATTCAACACAATTCTTTGTAGATTCAGAAGGTGAAATCACTTTTATTTTTATTTTTGAGGGAATAACTCCTTGGGAAACCCACGAGGTACTTCCCTTCATTTCAAGGATGGTGCCCAGGGTAAACCATATTTTATAGAAAGTCGAGGATTTTTCGATAGTTTTATCTTTTAAGATCCAAGCAAGTCACTTGCGGGAATTGAACCTAGGTGGTGGGGAAAACACCCCTCAACACAAACCGCTCCGGTTAAATCCAACTGATAGGAGGTGAAATTGCTTATATACATGTGTGCATGATTTTATCTGAACCTAAAGTAGAAGCATAAACCAAAATTTCAAAAAAATAGCTTATAAGGAAGGCTTCATGAATATGCCAATTATTTGATCATCTATCACACAATAAACAATATTAACAACATTTTCTTGTACTACTATCTCAAATAATGAGAATGAAGATCCACATACTTATTTTATTTCTTGCAATGGGATTCTCTACAACTTGCATCACACTTTGATTGTCATAATATAACATAGTTGATGTCTTGATTGGAAAATTGAGGTCACCTGTGAGATGTTGAATCCACATAGCCTATGTGATAGCATGCACTACACAATGATATTCTACTTCTACGGTCGATAAAGAAACCACCCTATTCCTTTTAACAAGACCAAACAATGTGTCTAGAGAATAATTTCTTCACTTGTTGGACAATATCCTATAATGCTCATTCATAAAGGGGGGTTTTTAAATTTTGAAAAATGAAGTCCATATATTGTTTCATATTAAGAGGTGAGACTTATTTTTTAATTGAAGCACGTTTATAGATATTGGGGTGGTGGTGGGGTTCATAGGGTAGGGGGAATTTACAACTATTGTATAGGTGTTATAGGTATTGGGTGATGGATTGTTAGGAAATAAATCAACCAATAAATAGTGGTGATACTCTATTTTGGGAGAATAAATATATAGCGAGACTGTACATTTACCCCTTAATGAGATTTCCCAAATCATTCACATGGAAAATGAGATTTAGAAACAAATCTCTTGTGCTACATACCTCTGTATGTACCTATTTTCCTAGCCCAGTTTTTTATTTGTATTTATCTATGTAGGTTTATCTCTAATTTTATATGTTTTATTTTAATGCAGGCCAGTTCTATGCATTCATATATCTTTCTACCATATTTAAAGGCACAATTGTTCGCCATCTCAATGGGATCTCCTACAAACCCTAATTTTTCACTATCTAGGGATATTTTTGAGTGGGTGTTTTTTATTGGTAGAAAAAGGGTTTCTATTATTTTACAATGATGAGAAGCCAATATCACCATAGAACATTTATTTCCACTCCACACAAGCTCATGAGGATGTTTATACTTTCTTTTTTCCATTACATAGAGATACAATTATGATTACCTAGATTTTATTTAGATAAACCAACCAATTAGGTCTTCTATTTGTAAAGATGGGTTTCAACCCTCAAGTTTAAATAATATCCTTGGTGTTACATCCAACCTTAATATTAATATATTAAAAAACATAATATAGTGATATACTACAAGGAAGAAAGGACCCATTTCTAGATAAAGGATAGTAAGAATTCCTCCAGGTCAAATTGAGCCCTGGGAACACAATATATCACATCTCTCCTAATGAGAGTGCCTTTGAGTCTAAACCATAATAAGAGGGCATGGATTATAGATTATATATCTTTCCTATAGATTAATGTAAATACAATATTTATAGCTGCACACACACACACACACACACACACACACACACACACACACACACACACACACACACAAATATATATTTGTTAAGATGTCCACTAGGTCAAAGGTCTAAGGGATGAAGAGTTATGACTTGAATTGGATTACCTTTATATGTCTACAAATAGAAATCCACATTTATAAAACCCTTCCTTATTGATTACATGACCAAGTATTAGGATGAAGTGAGGGTTAAAATTAGTATAATTCCAAGCCCTTGAATGTAAGGCTATCATACGACTTTGGCATATCCATATGTTAGGATGACAATGCACTTGTTTTCTTATTTTTGGGTTGTTTTTGTGATTTGTGGGCTTATAAGTGTGTCTTCCTATCTAGGGGTGATTAAACCTTCCATGAAAAAATGGGATACACACTATATATACTAAATATATATATATTTTTAATTGGATATATGTATTGGGAGGGGGGTTCAAAAAAAAGATTTTGGGAGGTATTTTTCAAATAATAATCTATGTTCATTTCATTTTTCTCATAAAATATGGATTAGTGGTATCAGAGAAGTATGCTCCTTATCATTCTTAGTGCATGTCCCCTACGAGGTCAGGGTACAAAGAGTTGGGTCTCGAGCTTGTTTCTCTTGAGGACAAAAGCTCTCGCATTCCCAAGAGACCTTCCATGGCAGGAGAAAATAAAGACGATGGGACATGATATCCTTTCAAACCATTGCTCGAGGAAGCCCTCGTGCAACAGAGGAATGAGATGATGGATAATTTTGCACAAATCCTTCGACGACTACCAATAGGTGATGCATCTTCCTCGAGTGGAGGCTCCACTATTATAACCCTAATTTGCACCATACATGCTTACCTAGCATCAGGCCATCTCAGATTCCTTCTTTGCCAAAACACTACTAAACAACTCTTCTAAAAAACTCCATTTTTAAAATTCCATGCTAGCTGACCCACTACAGCTCGTGTGGATCTATAGTGTCCATGCTAGCTGGCCCACTACAGCCCACATGGACCTTTAGAAGCATGAAAAAAGGAAAGTTGTTGATGAAACACACAGCTTTGGGTGAGTTAACTGAATCTTCCCGCCATGAATTGCCGAGGGTTCGTCCAAATACCAAGCTTCTTCTATCCTATAAAAGAAGGGTTAGGCGTCCCATTTGGAAGAGGAAAATCATAGTAAAGAAACTATACCCGATTGTACATTCCCTTTGTCCCAACCCTTTAGCCATCCTCATGCAAAGAGAAATATAGAGAAAAGAAGTTGAAGGACAGTTGAAGAGGAGCCTAGGACCAGGTTCATGGAGCAGCAGCTGGCTTAATCATTGTAAGTTGATTTGTTGAAGTTAATAATAAAGAGATACTTTTCCTATCCCACCATATGAGTTTCTTAT
>JASDQU010739970.1:14664-26991 GCA_032191745.1 Picea mariana
TTCATTGTGTCTCACATGACAAAGAGCATTACCCTTCTTTTCATTGTGTCATGGACATGGTGTTGCTACTCAACATTGCCTCAAAGCCTAGTTATTCATTCCTCTATGATATGTACAATGATGTTTAACCTTCCACAAATCATTGTGAGCAGAAAGATAAGCCAAGGACAAGAACCCAAGGATTTCAATGTTAAGGTCTTGTGATTCCACAAGGTGGGATACAAAGAGGAATTGTTTCCATGCATAAACATTCTAAATACCTTGATTGGGAATGCGGATGTAACAAGTTGAACATTGAAATCATAGAGCTATGACATAATCGAGCAATATGGCGTTGATACTCTTCAAAGGATGTATGAGTTCTCACCTCCCACAATGTCAGTAATCCTTTGGTGGTTGCAAAATTTTAGCAAAATGCATGATGTTTATAACATTTTGAAGGCATGGTGGTTTTTAGTTAAGCCATTCCAAACTACCACAAGTAAGATACACTTAATAAAAAAATTGCAAATGAAACTTCAAGCCTTAGCAATTCTCTTGAACCTCTTGTATGGTAGACGCGGCACTAGATACATATGGTTAAGATGGATTTTGATTATGCATGCAGTGCTCACGTATGGGATGATATTTTATTAGGTAGACTTCATATCTAATCTTCTTGCACAATTTATTCCAAAGGCTAAAAATCCCTTAGATAGTGGTGCACTTGAGTTTTACATGGTGTCTTATCTTATGTATTGTGTATGCGTGAGCTAAGAGTTCTCTTGTTTCAAGCCCACCTAGTAGCCTTCCTTTGCACTTGTACATGATTATTTCCAAGTCTTGTGGATAATCCATGTAGAAGTACTCTATTATATTTGACATTGTTTTGGCTCCCTTGTATGAAAGAATCTATGGTTAGAAGTTGTTATGATTTTCACCATAGTCCATGGTTAGTATTAGCATGGCATAATCACAATACAAGTTACATATCCTTACTTAGCTTGGTTAAGGTTTAATGATTATAGAATAAGTGTGAGTCATATATCTTGTTATAATCACTAGTAGCTTTATCTATCCCAACACTAAGCTCTACATGTTTGATTAGTGTGTTGCTTATAGTTACCTTAGAAAGTATTTTACAAGGTGTATAACATTATGTAAGTACTTATGGTTATTTGAGTGTAATAATCACATTCCAATAAGATGACCTAGTAAATTTATACTATTTTCCATAACTAGTAGTAATATTATTGTAGTATAAAAACATTGTATTCAGCTAAGCAATGACATGGTAAAGTAAGATGGTATATACAATAAGCTGATTCTCATTATGTAGATTACATTGCACTAATTTCACACATTGACAAAAGATTATATCATGCTTATTGGTTTAGCTATTACTTATGGAAACTAACATAGGTTAATCACACATACTACTTACTATTCATAGGGATTAACATATCTATGTTGAAAGTTGTTCATCTTTATCCTATTTCTTTGATTTGACTTGTATTGAACTCTTTACTCTCATTGAATCCTGAGCTTAATAGTCATGATATATTTGATACAATATTGTTATAGGTATGTAGTGTACGTACTATTAAATCTCTACAGTACATGTTCTTTGATCCTTACTCATCAATTACATATCATATCTTATGCCATTACTTACCTTGAATATGTGATTTCTCTTATTCATACCCCATTGATGAGTATCCCGTCATACAATTTCCTTTACTTCCATAGGTCATCTTGCAATCTATAACCATAACTGACTCAATTTGGGTATTTACTAGATACAAAAACTAACTTAGTAGTATGGTCGTTACTTTGTCAACTAGTCATGGAGTATACCATGTATATTCCATAATCAATACACCCATATCGAGAGTGCATACCCAAATTTGCACTAGTGTAAATACCCCATATCTAGAGTGCATATCTATACAAGTTTTTGTAGACATATTTCAGGTATACAATGGGGAATGCTGGAAAATATTGTTAATATTTTTTTGAGAATATTTTATAAATAGGCACTACAATAATTTTGTTTATTTTTGCAAAGAGGAAGTATTTTTTCAAATTGTTCTATTTTATTTTTGTTTCATCCTTGCTTCTTGGCCTTAGAATGTGGTGATCAATTTCTATACTGGTATTTCCTTTGTCAATGGTTTCATTCCATTACTTTATATTTTTTAGGGTTGCATACTTTGTACAATTGACCAAAGATGTGATGTGCACACCTCTTCCATACATTTACCAGATTCAGTTCTCATGAACTTCTACTGGTTGTTATGACATATTCTAACTAGAATCTCTATCATTATTTGAAATGAACATTTTTCAACTGGTACAACTAGCTATAAAAATTACTCACTATAATGAACTCAACTGTCCACTTATTTTTAATCAGCTATATGGTACCTGGCATTATTATTTTCCATACTTAGAACAGATAGATAATAGCATTCTACTAGTATGGAAATACAATAATAACGATCGATAAATGGTATTAATGTAACAAGAGGATTATTGACAAAATTTGTTGCTTCTGCACAAGGTGAACTCACACATTTATTAGATATTTGTATACTTATTAGTTACAACAAATGAAATTTCTAAAAACATTTTCCTTACATAAAATATCTTAGAGCTTATTAATAATCCTAAAGTATAAAAATATAAACAATGTTGTATGCTAGATGGATCAAGAGGATTTTTTTCATTTGACATTAGGACAGATGTGTGAAGTGAATATTGTAAAAACCTTATCTACATGTATCATGTATATTCATGTACATGTTAATTATTTGTTATTAAAGATACTTGCACATGAATTCTGCAGGTGTTGCGGGTGGTATGAATTCCAAAAAGACTATTATTTGTAGCATGATCATTCAACAACTTCATGATCGTCATGTCATTATTGTTCATCAAGTAAGTCTCATATGTCTTTCAATTTTTTGACCAAAATCTGGTTTTTCTATTTATGGATATGTGGGAGACATTTTCTGTGCCTAGTTTCCTTACTCCTTGTTGTTTGATAGAAGATATGTTTGTTGACCTCTTGACAACTTCTGATGATTTGACATAAATCTTTTTTCTTTTTCTGTCCATATAGTCAATACAATTGTTTCCATATGTGGTTTGGTGTTGATGCTTCCATTTCTATGATGAAAAAGTACCCAACAAAGGTAGACGACAATACTTGTCATTCATCAATTTGTTGAAAGATATTCATGTCAGATGTTTAAGATATAGTACCTTATAGAAACAATGAATGTTCAGACCCCATGGTTACAACAACTGGGGGAATTTGAAATGATATCCTTTACCTTCATGGTATTTTTAAGAGAGATGGGGGAAGGATTATAACTTCGATGGGCAAAAATGAATGACAATCATTTTTTCAAGATATTAATCTTATTCATATGAAGTATACCCACAGGTGATTGATGGGGCAAGACATGGAGCCCTTTAAGGCTCATTGACTAAATATGTAAACTTGTTTTTCATATGTCTCACAATGGATATTATTACACATTTATTTTTGTTGGAATTGGTTCAACAAACACCCCTTGAGGTTGAGGGTTGCATTGGATAACACAAAATTCCTTTGACTTAGGTGCCAGGTTTGAGGGGTAGCTTTTTCGCCAAAATTGTTCAAGTCTTCAACTCATATTCATATATTTGGGACTCATTCCATTTTAGTGTAGAAAACCACAACAATAATGGAAACATGGTGGATGGATTACTACTCCATCAACCTTACCAATGAACCAAGGCCCCCTTAGTGAATCCTTTGTTATTTTTATGCAAACATTATGTGTTTCTTGTTGATGATTGAATGTCATTTGTGGATGTTTCTTTATAATTCCTATTGTACACACACACAAATTAAAATAAGTAATGTGTTTTAAAAACCAAACCTTGGAAGAGTCACTAACCAATTTTAGAGTTCATGCTGATTAATTTTGGAACCAAAGCATTGGTTCCCAAACCTACAACAATGGAAAGTTGTGAGAAACATATTGATGGCTTAGAAATACAACAATTATCTACTATTGGAGAATAACCCTTGGAGGTTGAATTACTAGGTTGTCGAATATCGAGGAGCATTATTATGTAATTCCCATGTGAAACAAGGAGGAAATCATTTCCAAAAGGAATTCAATATATTGAATGATAGGTTCATCAACTATAGTGTAATTTCATAGGCTCACAATGTTTTGTGTGAAAGAAAAAAATAGTTTAGTTAATTCAATGATGTCTAAGATAAGCATGGTCCATCCTTGTGAGAGAGCATATAATCTATATCCCAAGTGTATGGGTGATTCCCCTAAGCATCAATTCTATTAGAAACAACACCTCAATTGGACAACACTTGATATTGGGTGTAGCCAATCCTTTCAAAATAAATGCCAAGGTGGAAACCATTGCACTGATTTCACACATTGACAAATGATTATATCGTGATTATTGGTTTAACTATTACTTATGGAAACTAACATAGGTTAATCACACATACCACTTACTATTCATAGGGATTAGCTTATCTATGTTGAAAGTTGTTCATATTTATCTTATTTCTTTGATTTGTCTTGTATTGAACTCTCTACTCTCATTGAATTCTGAGATTAATACTCATGATATATTTGATACAAGATTGTTATAGGTATGTAGTGTACGTACTATTAAATCTCTACACTAGATGTTCTATGATCCTTACTCATCAATTACATATCATATCTTATGCCATTACTTATCTTGAATATGTGATTTCTCTTATTCATACTCCATTGATGAGTATCCCATCATATGATTTCCTTTACTTCTATAGGTCGTCTTGCAATCTATAACCATAACTGACTCAATTTGGGTATATACTAGATAAAACAACTAACTTAGTAGTATGGTCATTACTTTGTCAACTAGTCATGGAGTATACCATGTATCTTCCATAATCAATACACCCATATCAAGAGTGCATACCCAAGTTTTCACTAGTGTAAATACCCCATATCTAGAGTGCATATCTATACAAGTTTTTGCAGACATATTTCATGTATACAATGGGGAATGCTGGAAAATCTTGTTAATATTTTTTGAGAATATTTTTTAAATAGGAACTACAATAATTTAGTTTATTTTTGCAAAGAGGAAGTATTTTTTGCTAGTATGTTTTGGTATTTGCTAGTATATTGATGATGTTTTAGTGGTGCTTTTATCATTGTCATTAAAAACATTTTAGGGTGGGGTTACTAATCTTAAATGACTTCATGTATAGATGAACTAGGATATAGTCATATAATAACGATGATAGTTAATATGATCATGATGGAAATGCCCCTCTTAAATTAAATACAATATTTTTCATGTTTGGAACTCTTAGGCGGTTATGGTACCTTAGACAAGTTCAATTTTCATTTTCATGGTATATTACGATGCACAATAGAAATGATGCAATGAACATGCTATATAAACCACGAAAAGTTGTCGTCGCAATATACCATGTGGTCATCACAATAGCGACAAACATTTGGTTTTACTTAGTTTTCCTATATTGTCGTATTGGGGACGATATTCCTTTTTTTGTCACAATTGTGATTAGTTCCTCACGGTCGTCGCTCTTGTGACATTATTTCAAGTTCGTCGAAATTTCCACGTCACATGAAACGATGTTTGAGAGACTTAATATTCGTCACAATATCCATGACATAGCATCGCAAGAGAGTCGAAATAACCATCAAAAAATGACCCAAATTTGATAGTGTGATGATGTAATGTGTATTTCTCTAAAATACCTTTCCAACGGGCTATCATGCACCTAAAACATAGGTCGTATGCAAAATTTATGACCCCGGGAAGTTGAGGTACCAACTTACCCATCGGGGCGCACATGACTTTTTGCGTTTCACTGCCTAAGGTTAGGTTTTTGGGTGTCTAGGGGTTTGGCATTAATGAGTAATATTAAAAATTCCTCTAGAGCCTCATTGTAATGTTTTTTCTTAGGAAGATACATGTAGCATCCACATCTCTTCTTAGATATAGCTACCACCATTCGAGGAAGTTGTTTCAGTTCTGCAGTTTTACAATTTCAACCTATTTCATTTATTCAATATAAGATATTGTTCACCGGATATCTGTTTTTTTCTCCATATCTATGTGTTTATTGTATTCAATATGTTAATCAATTCATTCCACTCCTAAATCTAGATCATTGTTGGTGTAAAAGTTTCTGCTATCTCTCAGGTGTCCAATAATGGTGGAAAATATGGACAAAGGAGATCCACATTGAGCATTGGGTGCAAGCCAAGGAAGGGGGAAAATTGAGCTCAAAAGAATTATTTCCCATAGCCTTGGTGATGGTGTAAGGTCCATAAAAGAGTGGACGGAGCTTCCTATGGGGCCTTGTAAGGCGTTATTTTTGCAAGTGAACCTAAACTTTGTCTCCCACCTTAAACTTGTGTTGCACCTAGTGTTGATCATGGTGCTTCTTGTACTTGACATTGGAATTATATAAAATATCCTGAACCTGTTGGGTGGCCGCAAGGGGTAGTGCAACATCCATGGGAACCAATGGTTGAAATCCCATCCCCATATGAAAGGGGTTGTGGCTGGTTGAGCTACGTATGGCTCTAATGTATCTATTTTGAACAAAGGGAAGATTATCATCCCATGTGTGCGGGTTCTTGGAATTTTACATGCCCAGTATATGCATGATCATCTGGTTAATAACCTTGGTTTGGACATCTTTCTGGGGGTGGAAGCCAGTGGATTTGGTCAGCTTGGTGTCCAGTAGTGACCAGAGGCTCAACCAGAATGTGTTGAGGAATTAGTTTTCCCGATCTAAGATAATGGTTTATGGTATCCCAAAATGTACCAACACTCATTCAAAGAAGATACTAGAAGTGGCCTCTGGTGTGATGCTCTTCTTGAAGGCAGTCAAAATATCATCTTGGAAAAGTGATCAACAGCCAAAAAAGCACAGTCGTTTCCTCTCTTGGTGGATGGAAGGCTTGACATGTAGTACATTGAGATGGATTCCACGGGCCTGTTAGGAGTAGGTAGAGGGGTGTACAAGCCTTGTTTCTTAGTGCTCGGTTTGGAAATAGCCCAACCAGTTCAGGACCTGATATACCTGCTGACATCATGTCAAAGTTTCATCCAGTAGAAATGTTTTTGCAACACTACCACTGTATTTTCTATGCCGAAGTGTCCTTCCACCCGACTGTAGTGGGATTCTAAAAACCGCTTCACTCATTCGCTTCATGGAAAATAGAGATGGACCAGATGGCACATGATCCCATCTTGAATATGGAAATTAGTGATAGTTGTGTTTGCGCCCAACATCTGGTAGGTGGTGGCGAAGTCAGGATATTTCTCATAGAGGTGGGGTCATTTGGAGGTCTCGTGGATGCAAGAGTCTAACACTACAGTGAATGATACAAATGAAGGTCGACTGAGGAAAGAATCAATATAGTTGGTACTTCCTATCTTATACTTGATGTTGAGGTGTAACGTTTGCAAGTATGCGGACCACTTATGATGGCGGTCATTATGAAATTTTCATTTTGTCTTCATGAACTACAGTGTCTTAAGATCAGTGTGGATGATTGTCTCCTTCCTAATAATGTAGTGCCTCCATTGGTGGTAGTCTTGCATAATGGAGTACATTTATTTGTTGTAAGTGGGATACTTACGAATGACATATGATAGTGTCTCACTATGATAGGCCATGAGGTGATCACAGTGAGTGAGAACTACACCCGCAATAGAGTCTGAAGAATTTGTCTCGATCTCAAAGGGTTTTTGCAGGCAGGTAATGAAATAACTAGGGTTGAGCACAATTGTTGCTTCAAATCATTGAATTTTTGTTGTTGGTACAGGGCCCACAAAAAATTTTCCTTACCACAACCCTTGGTTACTTCTCTAAGGGCCCATGCAATATGGGAGAATCCCAACATGAACATGCAATAGAAATTGACAAGGCCTACGAAGCTCTGAAGCTAAGTGAGCATGGTTGGGGTTGGCCAGTCATGGATGACATGGATCTTAGATGGATCCACATGCACACCATTCTCATCAACAATTTAGCCAAAGTACTAGACCCTGTCCATGCCGAAGGATGATTTTTCCAAGTTGGAATATAGCTAGTGTCGTCGCAGAGTGTGCATAACCTGCTAAATATGTTGCAAGTGTTCCGCCCAAGTATTGTTGGAGATGAGGATGTCGTCCAGATACACCACTACAAAGCAATTGTTGAAAGGATGCAAGATATCATTCATCATCCTAATTAAATCTGTTTGGGTATTTTTCAAACCAAAGGGCATGACCAACCATTCAAAAATCCCTTTTTTTGACTTGAAGGCAGTCTTCCATACATCTGTCTACTCTATTAGGACCTGATGGTAGCCATACTTTAGATCAATATTACTGAAATATTTGGTTCCCTTGAGCTAATCAAGGAGATCGTCGATTCATGGAATTGGGTACCGGTTCTTGACTATGATTTTACTTAGAGCTCGATAATCAATGAAGAGTCATTAGGTCCCATCTTTCCTCTGCACAAACATGATTGGGATTCCAAAAGGTGATGATATGGGTTGTATGTGCCTCTTTTGTAGAATTTCTTGGATCTGATGCTTGATCTCCTCATTTTCTAAGAGAGAATGGTGATAGGCTATCCCATTTGGTAGTTGTTCATTGGGGATCAGATCGATGGAATGCTTGACCTCACAGTGCAGAGATACCCCAGTCGGTGAGGAAAAGATGTCTTTGTATTATTCCATGATCTTATCCACTTGCTTTTGCTGCATGGAGAGGTTGGTCGCAGAGGCCACGGATGTGGTAGAAATATTTTTCTCACTCTGAGAGAGAATCACGAAGAAGACAAACTTCCCAGTATGAGAGATGACCTTCCTACATTGCTTGGTAGAGATCGAGAAAATGAAACTAGGTAGGACTACCTCGAGTATCCTATACAATTTTCTATTTAAAATAATAATAACACTGTGAAGCTTAGACTCATATACAACATGATGTTTCCATAAATAAGGTTGGACCACAATAAAATCACAAACTTCAAGGGGAGAAAAAACACACAATACCTCATCTTTGAATGGCTTGATGTCGTACGATAGGCAACACTGTTGGTTGATGTGAAGATTGCTTCCTTGGTAGAGCCATCCGATGGTGTAGGGATGCGACTATGGTGTTGTCAGTAGGCACAAATGATTGAAAACATACACTAATATGAGGTTCTTCTGGATAATTCTATCAACGATGAAGTATGACGTGGTCCCTTTCACCCACATCTGTGAATGAAAGAGGTTCTCACCTTCCTCTAGCTCATCAGGCTCACCGGGATGGATCTTGGTGGTAGAAACGATGGAAATGGGCTTTGCATCAATGACTCATCTCCCCTTTTCTAGTTTTGACTCAGTTTCAGAACCCTCATCTGATTCATAGGCTTTCACCTCAGCCACCAATGACTTCTTTGAGCGGAAATCCGCAATGTTATGCCAGGGGCTCTTATGGAATCACACCACTTCTAGGTATCTTTCTTCATCATTCCATTGTAATTCTTTGTTTGCAGCTTAGATTGGTTATCCCTAGGTTGTCCATATTTTCTATTCCCTTTTTTCTGTGTGTTGGGGTTACCCTTTTCTTGCTTCTTCTCTGAGGGGTTCCCATACCCAAACTATCACTTCTTTTGTTTAAGCTTCTACTCGATTTTGACATCATATCGATAGGTCGTGCCCAAGGATGATATGTCTAGAAGCTCCATTTATTTTTGGATGCATCTATTCAGACCACTGCGGTACTTGAGCACCATATGTCGCTCAAAACATTTGATACCCATCTTGGTGCGCAAGGTATGGAAGATATTTGTGAACTGTGGCACTACTTGGTCCCTTTCCTGTCGTAGTGTGGTCCATTTTGTATATAGGTCATCATAACTTCCAAAAGGGTAGTATTGTTCCTTAATATCATCATTGAATGACTCCTAGGTGAGTGTGACTATAAATAATGAGGGTTCCTCTATTTCATTTTTCTCACAGAAAGTCTCCCAGTAATATTTGACAGGAGGAATGACTTTGAGGAGCACAAAAGTAATATTTTCTCTATTCAAAAAGTTATGGATAGAAAAATTTCCTTTTAGTAGATTCAACCATTTTTCTACAACAAATAAATTTATCTAAACTTCAAATATAGGAATATCAAATTTGATCCATACCTTGAAGGGGGTGGATGTTGTGAGTGGGAAATCCCTCTATGGACTAGCAATTAGGGTTGAAATATGCATACAGAAAAGATCTAAAGATTTCTACTTTCTACCGTCGTCCCAAACCTAATCCTCATTATTCTTAATCAAATACATCATTAAGGGAGTGTACCTTATTACAAGCATTTGATGTAGATCCTTCCTTACGCTTGATCATTTTTTGATTGCAGCTCTCCTCCCAAGGCTGACATGAATTCACACAAAACAAACAACAAACCCCACATGCATTCGGTATATAGATTAATGGGTTAGAGATTCAATAAACAAGTATACAACAAATCATAAGAACCTCATATGGTGGGACGGGAAAAGTATCTCTTTATTATTAACTTCAACAAATCAACTTACAATGATGAAGCTGGCCGCTGCTCCACGAACCTGGTCCTGGGCTCCTTTTCAATTGTCCTTCAACTTCTTTGCTCTGTATTTCTCTTTGCACGAGGATGGATAAAGGGTTGGGACAAAGGGAATGTACAATCGGGTATAGTTTCTTTACTATGATTTTCCTCTTCCAAAATGGGACCCCTAACCCTTCGTTTATAGGCTAGAAGAAGCTTGGTATTTGGATGAACCCTCGGCCATGCATGGTTGGAAGATTCAGTTAACTCACCCAAAGATGTGTGTTCCATTGGAAACTTTCCTTTTTCCGTGCTTCTGAAGGTCCACGCAGGTTGTAGTGGGTCATCTAGCATGGACACTGTAGATCCACATGGGCTGTAGTGGGTCAGCTAGCGTGGACTTTTAAAAATGGAGTTTTTTAGAAGAGTTGTTCAATAGTGTTTTGGCAAAGAAGGAATCTAAGATGGCCTGATGCTAGGTAAGAATGTATGGTGCAAATTAGGGTTATAATAGATGCCCCCTAATGTGTGAGGTCAAAAGAGCATTCGATGGCTGAAATACATTATCAATCTTTACTGATGTGCCGAACAAGTGAGTCCAGGAACCAGAAATCGGGAGGCGTTGTCTACAAAAAATAACAATTGTCTCACCGAGGTGGGCATACCCTTGCTCGGGATAGAATAAAATCATGGCTACCAATCAAATACACTGTAGATCCATGTCATATCACTATATAAAGTGTAGTCATGAACAATACACAGCGGAGCTACATCTCGAAATCAAAAAGATATACATGTAGAGTATCCATCTTCTTAGAAGATGATAAGGCCTGATGGTTGCAGATGACGTCTTCAGAGCTCGAGAAACAACTTCAAAATATTCAAAACTCGGGTAGGAGTGTAATATGAGTGTATGACCTCACTACCTAGAGGCCTTCAACAACTCGTCGGTCATGGACTAGAGAATCTTGATGATTAGACTGAAGGCTTCATTGATTTCGAACAAAGACTTGATTGGACATTCAGGATGGCCGGGTATGAGGGAAAGAGACAAACTGTAGAGGGGACGACTCAAGCTTGGTAGAAACTTCCCTTGGACAAAAACACAACAAATGATGAGACTTAGGCAACATGGCATTAATCATAAGTTTATGAAGCAGGAGGCAACGCAAACTCTCCATATGTTTGGAAGAATAACCAAACAGAGGAGGACACAACTCTATGTAGCGAGAACAACTTCCTAAGGTCGTATTACATCCCATAGTTAGATGAAAAAATAGACATATGTGCTTTATCCAAGGGTGACTTATTGTGCTGCCAATAAAGAAAATACTTTTCCCTTCCTCTTTTTGGGGTATATTTGATTCATTTTTCTTTTTCAATGATTTTGGAAAAAAGAATAAAGGAATGTTATTTTACAATGGAGGGACGAGTGTTACAAACATACAAGTTCAAGGTGCAAGGACAAGACTGATGTTCAGAATAATGATACTCGGGAAAAACCCTCCAGGGGACAAAGGTGTCAAGACGCAAAGGCAAAGTGCTACAAGGCTTGCATATAAGGCATGCTTTAGATGGTTTAGTTGAGAGCAACATGGAGCCATCATTAGAGCAAAGAAATAGGTATGAAAACACGGTTAACAAAACACATAATGGTAACGTCCTTCGATGTAAGTTTAACAAGCCTAGAGAAGGTAAGCTCCGTGGTTTTTCATATTT
>JASDQU010739970.1:42943-59541 GCA_032191745.1 Picea mariana
TTTCTATTTTCTTGCTTGGTGCATTTAGCCTCTCTTGGCTATTGATTGCTACCAAGATTCTCTTCTCGGTCAAGGTCAAGGTGCTCGGAGGGTGGCTTCGGCCTGTGGTTGGGTGACGAGAGTATCGTCAATGGTTAAACGAGCACAATCCTCTATATTCTAAGAAAAGGGGCTAATTATGTTATTATTATTTTATTCACCATCTTGGTTTTAATTGAGAATAATGGTTACATGAGCTTCTTGGGGGGAAGGCCATGTGGTTCTTGATTACATGTAATTATATAGACCTCTCTTGTGGGTTGTTTGAGGATTCTTCTCCATTTTTTCAATCTATCATTTAATTCATCTGTTTTGGTTCTTGGTGGGGACATGGGAATGAAATATTGAAGAAAGAAGCCATTTTTTTGTTGGTTGTATTAATTGTTGGTGTATTCCAACCATGAAATGGTGCTTGTATTCCTAAGGTGCATTAGCATGTGCTAAATTTGGTTCATAGTTGTGATCAGTCCTTAAAGTCCTAGCATGGATATTCTTGATCAGATGCACTGGAGCCCTGGAAATAAGTGAACAACTCGAGGGATTGCAAGGTAGTGAAGGGGGTTCATTTTCTTTGGGTTGTGTAGGCTTGAAAGACGAGAAATGGTGTACTTTGGATTATTGTGTGTTGAGAAACCTGTGAGAGATTGAGTGTTAACTGGTTTGTGAAGATGAGTGTTTCTCTAGAACCCATCCTTGTGGATTCATAGCCTTGGATCGGGAGTGATCTTTTGTTGAGACTTGGAATATCTATGTCTAATGTTGGGTGGAATTTCCTTGGTCTGAAACTAATTGATGATTGTTTTTTTCTAAGATAAGTGCTCTCTGTCATGGTTTCCTTAGCTTGCATATTTATTTCCATTGTGTATTGATTATTATCTTTGAGATATATATCTTTAATGTTCCTTCTTTCCATTTATGCATGTGCATTGGATGTTTAAGCATTATTTTTAAGTTTAGCATGAATCTTGATTATTGCATTTATTTCATGCTTCTTTATTAATTAATGGTCATCAAAAATTCATTCTTGGGTAAATAAGTGAGATTTTTAGATTAGAAGCTTGAAATTCGTTCTTGAAATGAGATCTTACAGTAGCGCAACCCATCCTACTAATGGTTGGGCATCTTACAGAGTAGAATTAGAGTGTTCTTGGAGAGCGTTTTGGAGTAGTGTGGCCCAACCTGGTGGGTGGGTACATCACAGAGTGGTATGAAAGTTGTATATTAAAGCACCGAGCCTTAAAGGCCTACTATAGGATTACTCTACTCCACAAGAAACTATGACCAAGCAACATACCCTTGGCATGCATTGTAACTCCATTTCCATTGTTTCCATGTTTCCATATCCAAATAGATAATTCCATAGAAAATCTTGGTTGACTCATCATTGATACCATGCAGGGAGAAATAATATTCCATCTGAGTAACCCATGCTTGTGTATGCGATCCATCAAATTTTTTTACCTCAACTTTGGGGATACAAGGGTCATGAGGTAAGGAGTTGGAATGAGAGTGTAGTGGTTGGTTGGAGTCAACACCCTTAATATAGATAGGTGGATCATAGGAAGGACCCTGGAATTTGTTCATGAATTGGTTGAGAGAAGAATGGACTTCAGTAATTTGGCTACTGAGTTGGTCTTGGATGTGGTCAATTTTTGCATGAATGACTGTAATATCCCTATTTACTTAGGCATGAAGGGAATTAAGGTTAGTATTCAAGTTTTGGTTGGTTTCTTATTGGTGGTGGGATCCACGAGGGGAGCGGTGGATCCATGAGGTAAAAAAGGTTAAAAAATATAGGTATCACAACAATCAAGGGAAAAAGGGGAATCAAATGAGATAGGTCTCAAGTAAGGGTGTGGGATGGTAAAAAGAGGTAAAAAATGATAGGTATCACAACGATTAAGGAAACAAGGGGAATCCAATGAGATATGTCTCAAATAAGGGTGCAACAAGGTAAAAAAAGTTAAAAAACATAGGTATCACAATGACCAGGGAGAAAAACGGAATACAATGTGATAGGTTGCAAATAAGGGTGTTGGCAAGCCATTTACTTTTTATTTTTACTCCTGCAGAGTTATACTCTAATAAGAATAATATTGTAGTGTCGAAATGCCCAAATTATTAACAAGAAAACATTTGTAGTAATTTGGCAACCTGAATGCACAAGGCAAGGTTGTGTGACAATAGATCTTGTCTATTCCTTTTATGTTATGTTTCCATCCCAAGGGTTATGGTTTTCAGTGTACCTACAGAAAAGGGTTTTCCATGTGCTATAACTCTATTATATACGTGCAGGGTCGAATAGTGGTACTCGGCTTAATATCTCAGGGAACCAACTAAGGAGGCTAGACCATACCCTTATCTGTACTACTCGATTACCCAGGTACTAGATACTATATTCTTGACTATTGTTCTAGGTGGCCCTATAAAAATCATACAACCGATCAATTGATCTATGGCTAGTTTCAGGATACCTAGGGGGGATCCCAATATACTACAGGTACTTGTAAGAGAAATTCCATAAACCAGTTCTATCAGATGTGATACCACTCAAAGGGGTATCAACAGGGGTTACAAGGGTGTCCAACAATGTGAGCTTAAAAACCTCTTGTATATCCTGAGTGTATTCTTCCCTGAATGCATATTTATGCACTAAGAAACAAATCACTATATTTTAAAGACATTGGAACACGTCTCTACCCTAGAAAAAAAATTAACCCACAATTCCTTCCAAGGGAAGTGCTCTGATACCACTTTTTATGCACCTAGTTATGTAATATTAAGTAGAAATAGGAATATAATGGAAATTACCAATGGAACAATAAAATGTAGAGAATAACACACAAAAATGATACCTTTATTGAAATCGGAGCAATGTTCACTTGCCTCTTCGAGCGGGAAACCTCCAGCAGAGAATACTTCTATTACAATGATTCTCAAGACAAATATTTTCCATGCCTCCTACTCTTATTTATAATAATTCTATCTTCTAAAGAACATTTTGGACGAAGATCATTTTAGAAGCGGAATCTTCTATTAGGTCTTCTTACATTGGTTTGTTCATATTTATTAAACAGGCATTATTGCCAGCATTTATTACAAGGAAAATATATTATTCTATATATGTGAGGTGTTAGGGAGGTTAGGTCCCTAACACTTCCAAACACTAAGACCTCTCTATATTGCTCAAATGCAAAAATTACAATGAATGGATTACAATTTGAAGACCCCTTCAATTATGTTTTTCAACCCCAAAAGCAGAGGGTCGCCACTGAATTCCTCCAAAAATTCTAAGACAAATGAGTATAAACTCGAATATGTTCTCAACAGGTGCTCAAAGACACTCTTTTACATGCTAAATGAGACTATGGCTCTCATGCAAGAAAAATTTTACTAATATTTCCATACAAAATACTTTAGCACAAAAATGACATCATTGTTATAATCCTCTCATAAAACTAACAAGAATGAGTATAAACTTGCCTATATTTGGACACAGTGCCTAAAGATCCTCCTTGGCATGCACTTCGATACAATGTTACAACTCTTGTACTTGTCCAAATTCCCACCTCGGGATTCATGCCAAACTTCTGCATGCAATTCCATGTCCCCATACAATGATGGTCATGTGGATTTTATATCCAAATCGAGGATCAAACCTATGAGATTGGCTTACCCATAGGTCGTTAGGAATAAATGTAAAACATAAATAAAGTTATGTTGGTTGGTTTAACCAACCATAACCATTGGTGTATTTGTAGGAGTATATTGTTAAGGCGCTGGTATATTATAGATTATTCTCGTGTAGGTTGGGGGTTTAAAACTTGTCGATCCCAACCATTTATTATATTCCTTAGCGAATATTTGCTAATCGAAGAGTGACATGTGACACTCTCTGGTTGGTCCACCTATTGTACAGTATGTGCCACGTCAGTGAAAAATAAACTTTCCTGCATCATATTCGACATATTATTGCCACATCATTTCCATACTACCACCTTTCACCTTCCACGCCACTATATGTCTTGCCACATGTCACCCTTTCAATGGTTCCACGTGGACCATACAGATGCCATGTGTCAAATTTTTACTAGTCCAACTACATGCCAAAAATGCCAAAACATAGTGACACATGTCAACCTCTCGTTCTACCATGTCAACATGTTGATGTCATCATGATGTCACCTTGTGCTCCTTCAACTATATGGATGGCCATGTGCCATCCTGTGGGCTTTCCACGTGTCCTGTCATGTTTGACTTTTTGCTTGCTAGTCAAAATATTTAGAACATCATAACTTCTTCATACGACATCCATTTGAGGTGATTTATGAACTGTTGCAAAGATCTCGTTGTGATTTACACGATGAAGTCATTTTCATTAGCATTTGAGATAATTATTTTTTTAGCATTCTAGATTCTCCTAGATCACACCTCCCAACTGAAGAACTTTTGGACCTACAAAAGTATGGATTATTCAACAACTTAGTGACGATAAATCTTCATCACGCTTCCCTCTTCTTGAAATGGACTTCATTTGATCTTCATACTAGAACTAGTATTCATTTTGAATCTCTATCTTGGACTTCCATCTTGGATCGCCATCTTGGATCTCCATCTTGGAATCTCCATCTTGCATCTTCATCTTGGACCTCCATCTTGAATCTCCATCTTGAACTTCCATCCTGGATCTCCATATTGGAACTCCATCTTGGATCTTCATCTTAGAACTCCATATTGAATTTGATCATTTTCTTAGAAATCCCCCTTGAATATCCATCTTGAACTTCCATCTGGGATCCCCATCTTGGATCCCCATCTTGGATCTCCATCTTGGAACTTCATGTTGGGTGTTTATCTTTGAAATTCATCTTGGATATTCATTTTGGATACATATTTGATCTCCAAAATATCAAGGAAGCCAATATGTATCAATGTACTTATGCATGTTCCACTAGAACATGCATCTGACTCTGGCTCTTGGAAACAACTCTGTCTCTGGCTCTAGCTTGTGGCTATTGGATCTGGTCCTTGGCTATGAGTCTAGCTATGGTATTATCTCACTAGTTCCTTCATTGAATAAGTCTACTCACTTACTCTCACCTATGCAATATCCATATTTGAACTCTGAACTCAACATTCATTCCCATATCCTTCTCTTCTAGAGATAGTCCATATCAATAATCATGAAGCCAATTCGAATGTTGGTCTAAGTTTCTCCCATATTGGATTAACTTTTCTTTCACTACATGATGTATCTATTAGAGTCTCTTAATGAAATTCTTGTTCATTTCCTTCACTTGCTTCCCATCTCTAGGAAGATATTGCATAACTATGATTCTCTTCCCTCTCTCGATCTGCATGACCAATGTCTTGAATTTCACATTCTTCCATTCTTTCACCATTGTATTTCAGAAAAATAATGATATTAATTAGGAAATTCGACCCACATGCAATGCATCAGCTAATAACAAGACAACATTACAACAATTGTCTTCAATGTTTCCAAAGAAAGTCTTAGGAATTCCTACAAGACCCCTCTCACTCTCGATATTCCCCAAGAGTGGCTAAATAACGCCCTCTATTACAACAATGGAAAAATTATTTCGAGGTGCTAGATATGCATGTTGACTTTGCTATTTTCAAACGTTCCATTTTAGGTTTCTTTCTCACAATGGAATCTTTCTAGATACCTATCCTTGGAATGGATAGGTGGGCTTCTTCATGGACTCCTTCTTCCAATGGTAATAGAAGGAGCCTCACAATTTCCTATCTCTAACACTGCCTCTGACTTTGTCTATGACACTGAATCCAAGAAACCACTAGATCCTATTATAGGCCATCCAAACAACCTATATAATTTCTCATTTCTAACACGAAGCACCATTGTTGTGTCTTGATTATCTTTCTCTAAATATACTAGTACCCATCCATCCTGGAAAGAAAATCCATATCCCTCATCTTTGAAAGTTGATATTGAGAGTAAATTCACTTTCAATTCTAGAACAAACAACATTTGTTCTATCCCCATAAATCCTCCTAACTTGAACTGGAATATCACATATGCAACTCCCCTTACTGCATGTTTGGTGTTAGTCCGAGATGAGATCCCACATAGCAGTCTGTGTTGATTTCTAAAAAGGTAAGGAATATTGACCTCATTCATGTCATGTGGTGAGATGAGTTACTTTCCACAAACCATACCTTATTTTCTTCTTACACTATACTACTAAGACAAGTCATAAAAAAAATTCCTTCTCGAATTTCTCAACAATATTATCAACTTCAACTGAGGCTGGTACATGTCTCCTCATAAGTTCTTTCACATATTCCTGATTCTTTTTTGGATGAGGTTATCGATGAATTTTTCAATGCTTCTTAATCCAATGACCACTCCTACCACATTGAATGAAAAAATTCTTGTTCTTGTCCTAGAACCACAATCCTTTCTTGTCATTCTCCCTATTCTGCTTTGAGAAATGACCTTTTCTTCTTTTCTCCTTCTTGTATGAGTTTTCCTGCAAGGATATTGTCTTCCAACATTTTTCCATACAATGGTTATTAAATCCATTGAAAACAAATGGATACCTAGACTATAAGTTTGGTGTTACTGGACCATTATTTCCCTGATTAAGGAAAACATTGTGATGCTTACTAGACCGTTTAGGGATTCCCTTTATGCCAGACTCACAAGTGGGAAATTTATTCACTCCTTCCTCAGATGCTCACCTCTTATTGGAGATGCTTCACATTTTATTCCCTTTCCAAGGCTAGAAGGTTGTTCTGGTAAAACTAACGTCTTATGAAGTATTTGAACCTCTTCATTTGAATCTTATATTACTTCAGTTGTCTTAGAGAATTCTTCATATCTTCCTTTTCCATATCCCAATCCTGCATAAAGAGGTATTCCCTATTCCTATATGGGATTATTAATTCCTTGGCCATTTATGCCAAGACCGTTTCCATCATATCTTATCTTGGTTAGTAGCGTAAGGCCAATACCATAAGTATACTCCTTAAATTCATCTAAAGAAACATTTTCACCTTGATGGGAAGATAAAGAACATGAAGGATCATTTTCATGGCATACCTTGGTTACCATTTGTAAAACTTTTGTAAAAGATGGCCTCTCCTAATGGTAGAATTTTTCTCCTCTACTTGCTCAGTTTTATGGAATTGTTCCAACATATTGTCTTTGGTTTGAAACTCACTTTCCAAATCTCGAATAATTCCTCTGAGAAATTATTCATGGCATACCAACCGATATTGAAGCTCTTGCTTCTAATCCTTGATGTATTGTAGTTGTATTGGCAATTCAATGTTCTCCCTTTGAATCTATCAGTTCATGTCTTTCTGAAGCCTTAATTTCCTTTCATATTTGTTCATGGTGTCCCTTTGCAACAAAGAGATTTTTTCTCCCAAACAAGGAATCTTCAAGCGTGCCTTCACCAATCTTGAGTTTTGGATATTGTAAGAATTCACATGCAAATACCTATCAACCTCGATATAATATTAACTTTATCCAAAAATCCTTAGATGTTTATTACTCTTTAAACACACAACAACATCTAACTTGATTTAGAAATTATGATCGTCTTGACTATTTGCAAAAACATATGTGAATTCCCTTATCCAAAACTTCATTAAATTGATGAATAGTAAAATTGTGAAAATATGAGAGATATCACAACAGAAAATAAAAGAACTAAGGAGACAAGGGTTGATAACTAAGTTCATCCATCTTGGGCTATGTCTCTGGGTCCACTTCCAAATAGTGAGACCACTATATATTGCTCAAATGCCAAAATTAGAATTTGTTGCTTACAATTTGAAGACATCATTCAATTATGTTGCTCAACCCTAGAAACAGAGGTCACCATTGAATACCTCTCGAAATTATGAGAAAAAATGAGTATAAACTCGACCATATTCTGAATAGGTGCTCAAAGACCCTATTTTACATGTTAAACAAGACTATGGATCTCATGCAAGGAAAACGATACTATAATTTAAGTACACAGTGATTTTGCAAAAAAATGACATCACCATCATATTCCTCTCAGAAAACTGAGAAGAATGAGTATAAACTTTCCTGTATATGGACATAGTTCCGAGAGACTCTCCTTGGCACACACTTTGAGACAATGGTACAAATCTTGTACTTGTCCAAATTCCCACATCGATATTTGTACCAGAATTCTGCATGAAATTTCATATCCCTGTACAGTGATGGGCATGTGGATTTTATAGACAAAACCCAGGATCGAGCCCACGACTTGGCTTACCCATAGGTTGTTAGGCATAAATGTAAAACATAAATAAAATTATGTTGGTTGGTTTAACCAAACGTAACCATTGGTGTATTGGTAGGAGTGTATTGTTAATGCATTGGTATATTCCATATTATTCCCATGGAGGTTGGGGGTTCAAACCATGCCAATCCCAACCATTTTAATTCACCTTAGCCAATATTATCCAAACAGAGACTCCCACGTGTCACTCTATGGTTGGTCTACCTATCATATAGTTTGCACCACATCAATGCATATTCAACCTATTTGTGTAAACTCCCACCTTTGTAGTGCCACTTCATCATCATATTTTCAGCTGTGATCTACCACATCACTGTACGACCTGCCATGTGTCACCCTTTCAATGGTGCCACATGGACCCTTCATATGTCACGTGTCAAATTTTTACTACTCCAATTGGGTGCCGAAAATGCCAAAACTGAGTGACACGTGTCAACCTCTCATGCTACCACGTCAACATGATTACATCATCATGATATCACCCTGTGCTCTATCAGCTGTATGGATGGCCATGTATCATGCTGTGGGCTTACCATGTGTCTTGCCCCATTTGAATTTTCCATGTTGGTCAAAATATTTAGAACATCATAACTTCTTCATACGACGTCTGTTCGAGGATATTTACATGTCGTTGGAAAGATCTCTTCGATTTCTATGCAATGAATTCATTTTCATTAGAATTTGAGAAAATCAATTTTTGATTGTTCTAAATCCTCCTGTATCATCCAACCACCCAAGAGTCTCCACCTTGACAACAATTTATCTGATACCTTGCACAAAGAATTCAATCATGAACTTTACTACATGCCAAGAGAAGCCAAACTCCACCACAAATTATCTAACATAAATGTTTTTGTAAGCATGTCTGCGCAATATTGACCACTCTACCTTCATTGGTAACCTATATTACAAAATGATTCCTTGTCCTATTTTGGTACACTGGACAGTTTTTCAAATACACAACACTTTGACTACCACAGAACATCGTATCTTGTACTTCTCCAAACTTACCCATTAGATCCTTGCATTCATGTGAGACATGAACTTAGGTAGATCTCCTCTTGTCCAAATCTCCTAAAGACTAAATTATTGCAACCACTGTAGGTGATACTTGTGCCTATAAGATAGTGAAGCAACCATTTCCAATGCTACGTATTTTCCATGTGTCCAATGACAAAACCAAGTGCATGTGAAATATCTAGTTTTCAACATTTCATCGCAAAACATCATCCTTCCTATTGTACTGGCATATGGTATACGAGATATATAATTGTTTTCTTATTTACTACTAGGAAATAACTTCAATAAAAATTTCAATGGAAATATAAAGGGATATTTACTGGTTTCATAATATTCATACTAAACCTCCTTGGTATCTTCACCATATACTTCTGTTGTGATAACAACATCTTACCATTTTTCCCGTCTCAGTGTACTTCTATCAAAAAGATTTTTTTTGTTTCTCCAAGATCCTTTATCATGAAATAATCAAACATCTTGTACCATTACTTAGGTACCTTTACACCATATGATGATTCCTTGAGTTTGCAAACCAATCTCCCTTCATTATCTTGAACGACAACTGATTTTTCCATGTACACATCTCTTCTAGTGATAATTTTATAGGTAGTAGGATCCAACAATCTACATCCCTTAACTTCATTACTATAATCATCAGAGTTATAAGACTTGCAGAAATTCAAACATTGTAAGTATGGAAGTAACTTGCATTTTACCAATACATGTAGCCCCAACCCTTTATTTCTCATATGACACAATCATTGATTCCATAAACAAGTAGATGAACTTTCTTCTTTAGATACCGCCATTGCTTCACTTATTTCAATATTCTTTTCCATCTTGTTAATATTCCCAATATTTGTTGCCTTCATTACCATGAAACTTCCCTTGGAAACTTTCAATGATCCACCTCAAACTTTTCATTTGAACTATTCACCATGTGATGCTCTTTTTTTCACCATGGCTACACTCACACTCTACATATTATTCTACCATATTGGAAGAGGTCTCTCCATCTATGTAAAAAATATCACCACGAGAGCTAGAACCTATACCAATATGAACACTGTGACCAACAATGACATCAAAACAAACTTCCTTTTTAGCATCGTGACCAAGGCCTGCACTAGAATTGGAACCATAAACGACACCCCAACCCACACCATGTTCTTCTTTGTTAGTTCCTCTGTCTCTAGATCCAATTCCATCTCCACCACTTGCATGGTTGTGGTATTTTCCGCCGCATCGACCCACTTTCTAAGTGCCTTGTTCCCCTAACCTAATCAGTCCCATCCCTTTATGCATCCATAGTGTTACCCTTACTATTCTCCACAACGACTACCAACGGTGTGCAACTTGGTCTTCCACCCAAAAAATATGGTCTTCTACCTCCACCAAAGAAACATTGTGTACGTCATTTTTTCCATTATCCATGAACTCCTCCTTGACTCTTAGAATTGACCCTTGGATTTTCGAGAAACCCTCAACCCTATTTACAAATTGACCTTTCTTCTTTGTTCTCAAAAAACCCTTAACCCTCTTTTCATGGCCTCCACAAATTGGCTCAACAACAATGTAATACTCTAGTTTTGAGTCCCTAAATTAATAATGTGGTTTGTTTCTTTCATGAAAGGTCGAAGTGCTTAAGAAATGTAATACTTTTAACACTACAAATAATAAAATACATCACTAGCTAGAAGACAGACAAGGACAAGAGTTATAGTGGTCTATGATTTGATGAGAGAGGGGGATAAAGAGGCTATGTATTTTATTATTATTTTATTAACCATCTTGGTTTTAATTTAGAAAAGTGGTTACATGAGCTTCTTGGGGGGGAGGCAATGTGGTTCTTGATTACATGTGATTATATAAACCTCTCTTATGGGTTGTTTGAGGGTTCTTCTACATTTTTTCAATCTATCATTTGATTCATTCGTTTTGGTTCTTGTTGGGGACATGGGAATGGAATATTGAAGAAATAAGCCATTTTTGTGTTGGTTGTATTAATTGTTGGTGTATTGCAACCATGAAATGGTGCTTGTATGCCTAAGGTGAATTGGCATGTGTTAAACTTGGTTCATATTTGTGATCAATCCTCAGAGTCCTAACATGGATATTCTTGATCAGATGCACTAGAGCCCTGGAAAGAAGTGAACAACTTGAGGGATTTCATGGTAGTGAAGGGGGTTCATTTTCTTTGGGTTGTGTAGGCTTGAGAGACAAGAAATGGTGTACTTTGTATTGTTGTGTGTTTAGAAACCGGTGAGAGATTGAGCATTGACCGGTTTGGGAAGCTGAGTGTTGCTATGGAACCCATCCTTGTGGATTCATAGCCTTGGATCGGGGGTGATCTATTGTTGAGACTTGGAATAGCTACGTTTAAGGTTGGGTGGAACGTCCTTGTTCTGGATCTAGTTGATGATTGGTTTTGTCTAAGATAAGTGCTCTTTGTCATGGTTTCCTTAGCTTGCATATTTATTTCCATTGTGTATTGATTATTATCTCTGAGATATATATCTTTAATGTTCCTTATTTCCATTTATGGAAGTGAATTGCATGTTTAAGTATTCTTTTTAAGTTTAGAATGAATCTTGATTATTGCATGTACTATTATTTCATTTCTTTCATGCTTCTTTATTAATTAATCGTCATCAAAAATTTGTTCTTGGGTAAAGAAGTGAGATATTGGATTAGAAGCTCAAAATTCATTCTTGGGTAAAGAAGTGAGATCTTGGATTAGAAGCTCAAAATTTGTTGTAGAGATGAGATCTTATAGTAGTGCGACCCATCCTATGGGTGGTTGGGCATGTTATAGAGTGGAATTAGAGTGTTCCTCGAGAGGGTTTTGGAGTAGTGTGGCCCAGCCTGGTAGTTGAGTATGTCACAGAGTGGTATGAGAGTTATAGGTTAAAGCACCGAGCCTTAAAGGCCTACTACAAGATTAATTTTCTCCACAAAAAAGTATGACCAAAAAACACATCCCTGGAATGTATTGTGACACCATTCCCACTATTTCCATGTTTCTAGATCCAAATAGATTATTCCATATAAAATCTTGGTTAACTCATCAGTGATACCATGCATGGAGAAATAATATTCCATCTTAGTAACCCATGCTTGTGGATCTGATCCATGAAATTTTTTTACCTCAACTTTGGGGATACAGGGGTCATGAGGTAAGGAGTTGCAATGAAAATGTAGTGGTTGGTTGGAGTCAACACCTTTAATATAGAGAGGTGGGTCATAGGAGAAAGGACCCTGGAATTTGTTCATGAATTGGTTGAGAGAAGAATGGACTTTAGTAATTTGGCTACTGAGTTGGTCTTGGATGTGGTCCATTTTTTCATGAATGACTAGAATGTCCCTATTTACTTAGGCATGAAGGGAAGTAAGGTTGGTATTCATGTTTTGGTTGGTTTCTTCTTGGTGGTGGGATTCATGAGGGGAGGGGTGGATCCACGGGGTAAAAAAAGGTTAAAAATTATAGGTATCACAATGATCAAGGAAAAAATGGGAATCCAATGAGATAGGTCTCAAGGGAGGGTGCAGGATGGTAAAAAGAGGTTAAAAATGATAGGTATCACAACGATCAGGGAAAAAAGGGGAATCCAATGAGATATGTCTCAAATAAGGGTGCAGGAAGGTAAAACAAGTTAAAAATCATAGGTATCACAATGATCAGGGAGAAAAAGGGAATACAATGCGATAGGTCGCAAATAAGGGTGTTGGCAGGCTACATACCTTTTTTTTTACTTCTGTAGAGCTATACTCTAATATGAATAATATTCCAGTGTCGAAATGCCCAAATTCTTAACAGGAAAAAATGTGTAGTAATTTCGCAACCCGAATGCAGGAGGCAAGGTTGCACAACAATAGATCTTGTCTTTTCCTTTTTTGTTATGTTTCCATCCAAAGGGTTAGGTTATTCAGGGTGCCTACAGAGAAGGGTTTTCCCTGTGCCATAACTCTATGATATACATGCAGGGTCAAATAGTGGTACTTAGCCTAATATCTCAGGGCACCAACTAAGGAGGCTAGACCATACCCTTATCTGTACTACTCGATTAACCAGATACTAGATACTATCTTCTCAAATGTTATTATCAGTGTCACTATAATAGTCAGACAACCAATCAATTGATTTGTGGCTAGTTTAAGGATACCTATGGGGGAATCCCAATATACTAGAGGTACTTGTAAGCGCAATTCCATAAACCAGTTCTATCAGATGTGCTACCACTCGAAGGGGTACCAACATGGGTTACAAGGGTGTCCAAAAATGTCATCTTAAAAGTCTCTTGTATTTCTTGCGTGTATGCTTCCCTGAATGCATATTTATGCACTGAACGACAAATCACTCTAGTTTAAAGACGTCAGAACATGTCTCTACCTTAGAAAACAAATTATCCCACAATTCCTTCCAAGGGAAGTTCTCTAATACCACTTGTTATGCACTTGGTTATGTAATATTAAGAAGAAATAGGAATACAATGGAAATTGCCAACAGAACAACAAAATGTAGAGAATAACACACAAAAATGAGACCATTATTGAAATGGGAGCAATGTTCACTTGCCTCTTCGAGCGCCCCAACAATGATTCTCAAGAGAAATATTTCTCATGCATTCTAATCTTATTTATACTAATTCTATATTCTACAAAACACTCTGGATGAAGATCATTCTAGAAGCATAAGCTTCTATTAGGTCTTCTTACGTTGAATTTTCATATTTATTAAATAGGCATTATTAACTAATGTCGACATTTGTTCCATGGAAAATATATTATTCTATCTATGTGAGGTGTTAGGGAGGGTAGGCTTCTAACATTTCCAAACAGTGGGACCACTCTATATTGCTCAAATGAAAAAAATACAATGAATGGATTACAATTTGAAGACACCCTTCAATTAGTTTCTCAACTCCAAAAACAGAGGGTCACCACTAAATTCCTCTCAAAATTCCGAGACAAATGAGTATAAACTCAAATATGTTCTCAACAGGTTCTAAAAGACCCTCTTTTACATGCTAAACGAGACTATGGCTCTCATGAAAGACAAATTATACTAATATTTCCATACAAAATACTTTAGCACAAAAATGACATCACCATTATAATCATCTCATAAAGCTAAGAAGAATGAGTATAAGCTTGCCTATATTTGGACACAGTACCTAAAGATCCTCCTTGGCATGCACTTTGATACAATGGTACAACTCTTGTACTTGTCCAAATTACCACCTTAGGATTCATGCCAAACTTCTCCATGCAATTCCATCTCGCCGTACAATGATGGGAATGTGGATTTTATAGCCAAAATCGAGGATCGAGCCCACGATCTTGGCTTACCCGTAGGTTGTTTGGAATAAATGTAAAAAATAAATAAAGTTATGTTGGTTGGTTTAACCAACCATAACTATTGGTGTATTGGTAGGAGTATATTGTTAAGGAGAAGGTATATTCTAGAATATTCTCGTGGAGGCTAGGGTTTAAACCCTATCGAGCCCAACCATTTCTTATATTCCTTAGCGAATAGTTTCTAATCGAAGAGTGCCAAGTGACACTCTCTAGTTGGTCCACCTGTTGTATAGTCTATGCCACGTCAGTGCATAGTCAATTTGTCTGCATCATATGCCACATTTTAGTGCCACATCATTTCCATACTACCACCTTTCACCTTCCACGCCACTATATGTCTTGCCACATGTCACCCTTTCAATGGTGCCATGTGGATCGTACGGATGCCACGTGTCAAATTTTTACTGGTCCAAATGGGTGCCAAAAACACCAAAACAGAGTTATAGATATCAACCTCTCTCTCTACCATGTCAACATGTTGATTTCATCATTATGTCACCTTGTGCTCCTACAGCTATGTAGATGGAAACGTGTCATCCTGTGGGCTTGCTACGTGTCTTGCCATGTTTTACTTTTTGCTTATTAGTCAAAATATTTAGAACATCATAACTTCTTCGTACAATGTCCATTTGAGGTGATTTATGCACTGTTGGAAATATCTCGTTGAGATTTACACATTGAAGTCATTTTCATTAGCATTTGAGACAATTAATTTTTGATCATTCCAAATCCTCCTAGATCACACCTCCCAACTGAAGAACTTTTGGACCTGCAAAAGTATGGATTATTCAACAACTTAGTGACGATAAATATTTTTGACTCTTCCATCTTGTTGAAATACAATTCATTTGATCTTCGTACTAGAACTAGTCTTCATTTTGAATCTCTATCTTGGACTTCCATCTTGGATCTCCATCTTGCATCTCCATCTTGGAATCTCCATCTTGGATCTTCATCTTGGATCTTCATCTTGGACCTCCATCTTGAATCTCCATCTTGGATTTCATATCCATCTTGAACTTCCATCTTAGATCTCCATATTGGAACTCCATCTTGGATCTTCATCTTAGAACTCTATATTGAATTTGATGATTGTCTCAGAACTCCCTCTTGAATCTCCATCTTGAACTTCCATCTTGGATCCCCATCCTGGATCTCCATCTTGGAACTTCATCTTGGGTATTTATCTTGTAACTTCATCTTGGATCTTCATTTTGGATACATATTTTATCTCCAAAATATCAAGGAAACCAATCTGTATCAATTTACTTATGTATGTTCCTCTGGAACATGGATCTGACTCTAGCTCCTAGAAACAACTCTGACTCTGGCTCTGTCTTGTGGCTAATGGATTTGGTCCCTAGCTATGAGTCTAGATATGGTCCTATCTCATTGGTTCCTTCATTGCATAAGTCTAATCACTTACTCTCACATCTGCAATATCCATATTTTAACTCCAAACTCAACATTCATTCTCATCTCCTTGTCTCCTAGAGATAGTCCATATCGATAATCATGAATCAAAGTCGAATGTTGGTCTATGTCTTTCCCATATTGGCTTAAATTTTATTTCACTACATGATGTATCTATTGGAGTCTCTGAATGAACTTCTTGTTCATTTCCTTCACTTGCTTCCCAGCTCTAGGAAGATATTGCATAACTATGATGCCCTTCCCACTCTCGATCTACATGACCAATGTCTTGAATTTCACATTATTCCGTTCTTTCACCTTTGTACTTCAAAACAAGAATGATATTAATTACGAAATTCGACCCACGTGCAGTTCATCAACTGATAAAAATACAACATTACAAAAATTGTCTTCAATCCTACCAAAGAAAGGCTTAGGAATCCCTACAAGACCCCTCTC
>JASDQU010739970.1:77839-113172 GCA_032191745.1 Picea mariana
CTCCTTATTTTATGAGTTTTCCTGCAAGGATTTTCTCTTCCAACATTTTTCCATACAATGGTTATTAAATCCATTGAAAACAAATGGATACCTAGACTATATCTTTGGTGTTACAGGACCATTATTTCCCCGATTAAGGAAAACATTGTGATGCTTACTAGACCTTTTAGGGTTTCCCTTTATGCCAGACTCACAAGTGGGAAATGTCTTCATTCCTTCCTCAGATGCTCACCTCTTATTGGAGATGCTTCGCATTTTATTCCTTTTCCAAGGCTAGAAGGTTGTTTTTGTAAAACTAACGTCTTATGAAGTATCTGAACCTCTTCATTTAAAGCTTATCTTACTTCAGTTGTCTTAGAGAATTCTTCATATCTTCCTTTTCCATATCCCAATCCTGCATAAAGAGGTATTCCCTCTTCCTATATGGGATTAGTAATTCATTGTCCATTTATACCACGACCGTTTCCATCATATCCTATCCTTGTTAGTAGCATAAGGCCAATACCATAAGTATACTCCTTAAATTCATTTAATAAACATTTTCACCTTGATGGGAATATAAAGAACATGAAGGATCATTTTCATGGCATACCTTGGTTACCATTTGTAAAACTTTTGTAGAATATGACCTCTCCTAATGGTAGAATTTTTCTCCTCTACTTGCTCAGTTTTATGGAATTGTTCCAACATCTGGTCTTTGGTTTGCAACTCACTTTCCAAATCTCGAATAATTCCTCTGAGAAATTATTCATGGCATACCAACCGATCTTGAACCTCTTGCTTCTAATCCTTGAGGTATTGTAGTTGCATTGTCAATTGAATGTTCTCCCTTTGAATCTGTCAATTCATGTCTTTCTGAAGCCTTAATTTCCTTACATCTTTGTTCATGGTGTCCCTTTGCAACAAAGAGATTTGTTCTCCCAAACAAGGAATCTTCAAGTGTGCCTTCACCAATCTTGAGTTTTGACTATTGTAAGAATTCACATGCAAATACCTGTCAACCTCGATATAATATTAACTTGATCCAAAAATCCTTAGATGTTTATTACTCTTTAAACACACATCAACATCTAACCCAATTTAGAAATTATGATCGTCTTGACTATTTGCAAAAACATATGTGAATTCCCTTATCCAAAACTTCATTAAATTGATGAATAGTAAAATTGTGGAAATATGAGAGATATCACAACAGAAAATAAAAGAACTAAGAAGACAAGGGTTGATAACTAAGTTCATCCATCTTGGGCTACGTCTCTGGGTCCACTTCCAAATAGTGAGACCACTATATATTGCTCCAATGCCAAAATCAGAATTTGTGGCTTACAATTTGAAGACGCCTTTCAATTATGTTT
The DNA here is from genome assembly GCA_032191745.1 of Picea mariana. Taxonomy (NCBI): domain Eukaryota; kingdom Viridiplantae; phylum Streptophyta; class Pinopsida; order Pinales; family Pinaceae; genus Picea; species Picea mariana. The sequence goes on from JASDQU010739970.1 coordinate 79,195, forward strand.
CTCAACCCCACAAATAGAGGTCACCATTGAATACCTCTTGAAATTATGAGAAAAATGAGTATAAACTTGACCATGTTCTGAATAGGTGCTCAAAGACCCTATTTTACATGTTAAACAAGACTATGGTTCTCATGCAAGGAAAACGATACTATAATTTAAGTACACAATGATTTTGCAAAAAAATTACATCACCATCATATTCCTCTCAGAAAACTAAGAAGAATGAGTATAAACTTGCCCGTATATGGACATATTTCCCAAAGACCCTCCTTGGCACACACTTTAAGACAATGGTACAACTCTTGTACTTGTCCAAATTCCCACATCGATATTTGTACCAGAATTTTGCATGCAATTCCATAACCATGTACAATGATGGGAATGTGGATTTTATAGCCAAAACCTAGGATCGAGCATGTGGCTTGGCTTACCCATAGGTCGTTAGGTGTAAGTGTAAAACATAAATAAATTTATGTTGGTTGATTTAACCAAATGTAACCATTGGTGTATTGGTAGGAGTGTATTGTTAAGGCATTGGTATATTCCATATTATTCCCATGGAGATTGGGAGTTCAAACCATGACAATCCCAACCATTTTAGTTCACCTTAGCCAATATTCTCCAATCGGGGACTCCCACGTGGCACTCTATGGTTGGTCTACCTATCACATAGTTTGCACCACATCAATGCATATTCAACTTGTCTGTGTAAACTCCCACATTGTTAGTGCCACTTCATCATCATACTACCAGCTGTGACCTGCCATGTCACTGTACGACCTACCACATGTCACCCTTTCAGTGGTGCCATGTGGACCCTTCATATGTCATGTGTCAAATTTTTACTAGTCCAATTGGGTGCCGAAAACACCAAAACTGAGTGACATGTGTCAGCCTCTCATGCTACCACGTCAACATGATTACATCATCATGATGTCACCCTATGATTTGTCAGTTGTACGGATGGCCACGTATCATGTTGTGGGATTACCATGTGTCCTGCCCCATTTGACTTTTCCATGTTGGTCAAAATATTTAGAACATCATCACTTCTTCATACGACGTCTGTTCAAGGATATTTACATGTCATTGGAAAGATCTCTTCGATTTATATGCAATGAATTCATTTTCATTATCATTTAAGACAATCAATTTTTTACTATTCTAAATCCTCCTATATCATGCAACCACCCAAGAGTCCCCACCTTGACAAAAATTTGTCTGATACCTTGCACAAAGAATTCAATCATGACCTTTACAACATGCCAAGAGAAGCCAAACTCCACCACAAATTCTCTAACATAAATGTTTTTGTAATCATGTCTGCACAATATGGACCACTCTACCTTCATTGGTAAGCTATATTACAAAATGATGCCTTGTCCTATTTTGGTACATTGGATAGCTTTTCAAATACACAACACTTTGACTACCACATAACATAGTATCCTGTACCTCTCCAAACTTACCCATTAGATCCTTGCATTCATGTGAAACATGACCTTAGGTAGATCTCCTCTTGTCCAAATCTCCTAAAGACTAAATTATTGCAACCACTATAGGTGATACTTGTTCCTATAAGATAGTGAAGCACTCGTTTCCAATGCTATGTATTTTCCATGTGTCCACTGAAAAAACCAATTGCATGTGAAATATCTAGTTTTGAACATTTCATCGCAAACATCATCCTTCCTATTGTACTGGCATATGGTATACGAGATATATAATCGTTTTCTTCTTTACTACTAGGAAATAACTTCAATAAAACTTTCAATGGAAATATAAAGGGATATTTACCGGTTTCATAATATTCATACTAAACCTCCTTGGTATCTTCACCATATACTTCTGTTGTGATAACCACATCTTACCATTTTTCCTGTCTCAGTGTACTTCTATCAAAAAGATTTGTTTTGTTTCTCCAATATCCTTTATCATAAAAGAATCAAACATCTTGTACCATTACTTAGGTACCTTTAGGCCATATAATGATTCCTTGAGTTTGCAAACCAATCTCCATTCACGATCCTGAACGACAACTGATTTTTCCATATACACATCTCTTCTAGTGATAATTTTATAGGTAGTAGGATCCAACAATGTACATCCCTTAACTTCATTACTATAACCATTAGAGTTATAAGACTTGTAGAAAATCAAAGATTGTAAGTATGGAAGTAACTTGCATTTTACCAATATATGTAGCCCCAACCCTTTATTTCTCATATGACCCAATCATTGATTCCATAAACAAGTAGATGAACTTTCTTCTTTAGATACCACCATTGCTTCACTTATTTCAATATTCTTTTCCATCTTGTTAATATTCCCAATCTTTTTTTCCTTCATTACCATGAAACTTCCCTTGGAAACTTTCAATGATCCACCTCAAACTTTTCATTTGAACTATTCACCATGTGATGCTCTTTTTTTCACCATGGCTACACTCACACTCTACATATTATTCTACCATATTGGAAGAGGTGTCTCCATCTATGTAAAAAATATCACCACCAGAGCTAGAACCTATACCAATATGAACACTGTGACCAACAATGACATCAAAACAAACTTCCTTTTTAGCACCGTGACCAAGGCCTGCACTGGAATTGGAACCATAAATGACACCCCAACCCACACCATGTTCTTCTTTGTTAGTTCCTCTGTCTCTAGATCCAATGCCATCTCCACCACTTGCTTGGTTGTGGTATTTTCCACCGCATCGACCCACTTTCTAAGTGCCTTGTTCCCCTAACCTAATCAGTCCCATCCCTTTATGCATCCATAGTGTTCCCCTTACTATTCTCCACAACGAATACCAACTGTATGCAACTTGGTCTTCCACCCAAAAAATATGGTCTTCTACCTCCACCAAAGAAACATTTTGTACGTCATTTTTTCCATTATCCATGAACTCTTCCTTGACTCTTAGAATTGACCCTTGGATTTTCAAGAAACCCTCAACCCTATTTACAAATCGACCTTTCTTCTTTGTTCTCAAAAAACCCCTGACCCTCTTTTCATGGCCTCCACAGCTTGGCTCAACAATAATGTAATACTCTAGTTTTGAGTCCCTAAATTAATAATGTGGTTTGTTTCTTTCATGAAAGGCCCAAGTTCTTAAGAAATGTAATACTTTTAACACTGCAAATAAGAAAATACATCACTAGTTAGAAGATAGACAAGGACAAGAGTTATAGTGGTCTATGATTCGATGAGAGAGGGGGATAAAGGGGCTATGTATTTTATTATTATTTTTTTCACCATATTGGTTTTAATTTAGAAAAGTGGTTACATGATCTTCTTGGGGGGGAGGCCATGTGGTTCTTGATTACATGTGATTATATAAACCTCTATTGTGGGTTCTTTGAGGGTTCTTCTCCATTTTTTCAATCTATCATTTGATTCATTCGTTTTGGTTCTTGGTGGGGACATGAGAATGAAATATTGAAGAAATAAGCCATTTTTTTGTTGGGTGTATTAATTGTTGGTGTATTCCAACCATGAAATGGTGCTTGTATGCCTAAGGGGAATTGGCATGTGTTAAACTTGGTTCATATTTGTGATCAATCCTCATAGTCCCAGCATGGATATTCTTGATCAAATGCACTAGAGACCTAGAAAGAAGTGAACAACCTGAGGGATTGCATGGTAGCAAAGGGGGTTCATTTTCTCTGGGTTGTGTAGGCTTGAGAGACAAGAAATGGTGTACTTTGTATTGTTGTGTGTTTATAAACCGATGAGAGATTGAGCGTTGACCGGTTTGGGAATCTAACTGTTGCTATGGAGCCCATCCTTGTGGATTCATAGCCTTGGATCGAGGGTGATCTATTGTTGAGACTTGGAATAGCTACGTTTAAGGTTGGGTGGAACTTTCTTGGTCTGCATCTAGTTGATGAATTGTTTTGTCTAAGATAAGTGCTCTCTGTCATGGTTTCCTTATCGTGCATATTTGTTTCCATTGTGTATTGATTATTATCTCTAAGATATATATCTTTAATGTTCTTTCTTTCCATTTATGGAAGTGCATTTCATGTTTAAGAATTCTTTGTAAGTTTAGAATGAATCTTGATTATTGCATGTACTATTATTGCATTTATTTCATGCTTCTTTATTAATTAATGGTCATAAAAAATTCATTCTTGGGTAAAGAAGTGAGATCTTGGATTAGAAGCTCAAAATTCGTTCTTGGGTAAAGAAGTGATATCTTGGATTAGAAGCTCAAAATTTGTTGTTGAGATGAGATATTACAGTAGCACGACCCATCCTACAAGTGGTTGGGCATGTTATAGAGTGGAATTAGAGTGTTCCTAGAGAGAATTTTGGAGTAGTGTTGCCCAGACTGGTAGTTGGGTATGTCACAGAGTGGTATGAGAGTTATAGGTTAAGGCACCAAGTCTTAAAGGCCTACTATAGGATTAATTTTCTCCACAAAAAAGTATGACCAAACAACATATCCTTGGAATGCATTGTGACACCATTCCCATTATTTCCATGTTTCTAGATCCAAATAGATTATTCCATAGCAAATCTTGGTTAACTCATCAGTGATACCATGCATGGAGAAATAATATTCCATCTTAGTAACCCATGCTTGTGGATCTGATCCATAAATTTTGTTTACCTTGACTTTGGGGATACGGGGGTCATGAGGTAAGGAGTTGGAATGAAAATGTAGTGGTTGGTTGGAGTCAACACCTTTAATATACAGAGGTGGGTCATAGGAGAAAGGACCCTGGAATTTTTTCATGAATTGGTTGAGAGAAGAATGGACTTCAGTAATTTGGCAACTGAGTTGGTCTTGGATGTGGTCCATTTTTGCATGAATGACTAGAATGCCCCTATTTACTTAGGCATGAAGGGAAGTAAGGTTGGTATTCAGGTTTTGGTTGGTTTCTTGTTGGTGATGGGATCCATGAGGGGAGGGGTGGATCTACGGGGTAAAAAAAGGTTAAACATTATAGGTATCACAACGATCAAGGAAAAAATGGGAATCCAATGAGATAGGTCTCAAGTAAGGGTGCAGGATGGTAAAAAGAGGTTAAAAATGATAGGTATCACAACGATCAGGGAAGAAAGGGGAATCCAATGAGATATGTCTCAAATAAGGGTGAAGGAAGGTAAAACAAGTTAAAAATCATAGGTATCACACTGATCAGGGGGGAAAAGGGAATACAATGCGATAGGTCGCAAATAAGGGTGTTGGCAGACCACATACATTTTTTTTACTCCCGTAAAGTTATACTCTAATATGAATAATATTCAAGTGTCGAAATGCCCAAATTCTTAACAGGAACAAATGTGTAGTAATTTCGCAACCCGAATGCAGGAGGCAAGGTTGCACGACAATAGATCTTGTCTATTCCTTTTTTGTTATATTTCCATCCAAAGGGTTAGGGTTTTCAGGGTGCCTACAGACAAGGGTTTTCCCTGTGCTATAACTCTATGATATACATGCGGGGTCAAATGGTGGTACTCAACCTAATATCTCAAGGCACCAACTAAGGAGGCTAGACCATACCCTTATCCGTACTACTCGATTAACCAGGTACTAGATACTATCTTCTCGACTGTTGTTATCAGTGGAACTATAATAGTCAGACAATCGATCAATTGATTTATGGCTAGTTTTAGGATACCTATGGGGGCTCCCAATATACTAGAGGTACTTGTAAGCACAATTCCATAAACCAGTTCTATCAGAGGTGCTACAACTCGAAGGGGTACCAACATGGGTTACAAGGGTGTCCAACAATGTCAGCTTAAAAGTCTCTTGTATTTCTTGCGTGTATGCTTCCATGAATGCATATTTATGCATTGAACAACAAATCACTATAGTTTAAAGACGTCTAAACACGTCTCTACCCTAGAAAACAAATTATCCCACAATTCCTTCTGAGGGAAGTTCTCTTGTACCACTTGTTATGCACTTGGTTATGTAATATTAAGCAGAAATAGGAATATAATGGAAATTTCCAACGGAACAACAAAATGTAGAGAATAACACACAAAAATGATACCGTTATTGAAATGGGAGAAATGCTCACTTGCCTCTTCAAGCGCCCCAACCTCCAGTAGAGAATCCCTCTATTACAATGATTCTCAAGAGAAAGATTTCTCATGCATCCTAATCTTATTTATACTACTTCTATCTTCTACAGAACACTCTAGACGAAGATCATTCTAGAAGCATAAGCTTATTAGGTCTTCTTACATTGACTTTTCATATTTATTAAATAGGCATTATTAATTAATGTCAACATTTGTTCCATGGAAAATATATTATTTTATCTATGTGAGGTGTTAGGGAGGTTAGGTCTCTAACACTTCCAAACAGTGAGACTGCTCTATATTGCTCAAATGAAAAAAATACAATGAATGGATTACAATTTGAATACACCCTTCAATTATGTTTCTCAACTCCAAAAACAGAGGGTCACCACTGAATTCCTCTCAAAATTGTGAGACAAATGAGTATAAACTCGAATATGTTCTCAACAGGTTCTCAAAGACCCTCTTTTACATGCTAAACGAGACTATGGCTCTCATGAAAGACAAATTATACTAATATTTCCGTACAAATACTATAGCACAAAAATGACATCACCGTTATAATCATCTCATAAAACTAAGAAGAATGAGTATAAAGTTGCCTATATTTGGACACAATGCCTAAAGATCCTCCTTGGCATGCACTTTGATACAATGGTACAACTCTTGTACTTGTCCAAATTCCCACCTCGGGATTCATGCCAAACTTCTGCATGCAATTCCATCTCCCCGTTCAACGATGGGAATGCAGATTTTATAGCCAAAATCAAGGATCGAGCCCACGAGCTTGGCTTACCCGTAGGTTGTCAGGAATAAATGTAAAAAATAAATAAAGTTATGTTGGTTGGTTTAACCAACCATAACCATTTGTGTATTGGTAGGAGTATATTGTTAAGGAGATGATATATTCTAGAATATTCTCGTGGAGGCTGGGGTTTAAACCCTATTGAGCCCAACCATTTCTTATATTCCTTAGCGAATAGTTGCTAATTCGAGAGTGCCACATGACACTCTCTGGTTGGTCCACTTGTTGTATAGTCTATGCCATGTCAGTGCATAGTCAATTTGTCTACATCATATGCCACATTTTATTGCCACATCATTTCCATACTACCACCTTTCACCTTCCACACCACTATATGTCTTGCCACATGTCACCCTTTCAATGGTGCCACATGGACCGTACGGATGCCATGTGTCAAATTTTTACTGGTCCAAATGGGTGCCAAAAACATCAAAACAGAGTGACACATATCACAACATATCAACCTCTCGTTCTACCATGTCAACATTTTGATTTCATCGTGATGTCACCTTGTGCTCCTTCATCTATATGGATGGAAACATGTCATCTTGTGGGCTTGCCACATGTCCTGCCATGTTTTACTTTTTGCTTGTTAGTCAAAATATTTAGAACATCATAACTTCTTCATACAACGTCCATTTGAGGTGATTTATGTGTTGTTCGAAATATCTCGTAGAGATTTACACAATGAAGTCATTTTCATTAGCATTTGAGACAATTAATTTTTTAGCATTCCAGATCCTCCTGGATCACACCTCCCAACTGAAGAACTTTTGGACCTACAAAATTATGGATTATTCAACAACTTAGTGATGATAAATCTTTCTGACTATTCCATCTTGCTGAAATACAATTCATTTGATTTTCATACTAGAACTGGTCTTCGTTTTGAATCTCTATCTTGGATCTCATATCCATCTTGAACTTCCATCTTGGATCTCCATATTGGAACTCCATCTTGGATATTCATATTAGAACTTTATATTGAATTTGATGATTGTCTTAGAACTCCCTCTTGAATCTCCATCTTGAACTTCCATCTTGGATCCCCATCCTGGATCTTCATCTTGGAACTTCATCTTGGATCTTCATTTTGGATACATATTTTATCTCCAAAATATCAAGGAAACCAATTTGTATCAATTTACTTATGTATGTTCCTCTGGAACATGGATCTAACTCTGGCTCCTAGAAACAACTCTGACTCTGGCTCTGTCTAGTGGCTACTGGCTCTTGTCCCTAGATATGTGTCTAAATATGGTCCTATCTCTTTGGTTCCTTCATTTCAAAAGTATAATCACTTACTCTCACATCCACAATATCCATATTTTAACTCCAAACTCAACATTCATTCCCATCTCCTTGTCTCCTAGAGATAGTCCATATCGATAATCATGAATCAAAGTCAAATGTTGGTCTATTTTTCTCCCATATTCCCTTAACTTTTATTTCACTACATGATGTATCTATTGGAGTCTCTGAATGAACTTCTTGTTCATTTCCTTCACTTTCTTCCCAGCTCTAGGAAGATATTGCATAACTATGATGCTCTTCCCACTCTCGATCTACATGAACAATGTCTTGAATTTCACATTATTTTGTTCTTTCACCTTTGTACTTCTTAACAAGAATGATATTAATTAGGAAATTCAACCCACATGCAGTTCATCAGTTGATAACAATACAACATTACAAAAATTGTCTTCAATCCTACCAAATAAAGGCTTAGGAATCCCTACAAGACCCCTCTCACTCTCAATATTCCCCAAGAGTGGATAAATAACGCCCTCTATTAAAACAATGGAAAAATTATTTGGAGGTGTTAGATATGCATGTTGACTTTGCTATTTTCAAATGTTCCATTTTAGGTTTCTTTCCTAGAATGGAATCTTCCCAGATACTTATCCTACGAAGGGATAGGTGGGATTCTTCATGGAATCCTTCCAACAGTAATATAAGGAGCCTCACAATTTCTTGTCTCTGACACTGCCTATGAATTTGTCTATGACATTGAATCCAAGAAAACACTAGATCCTATTATATGTCATCCAAGCAACCTATATAATTTCTCATTTCTAACACCAAGCACCATTGTTGTGTTTGGATTAGCTTTCTCTAAATATACGAGTACGTGTCCATCCTGGAACATAACTCCATATCCCTCATCTTTGAAAGTTGATATTGAGAGAAAGTTCACTTTCAATTCTAGAACAAACAACATTCTTTCTATCCCCATAAATCCTCCTTACTCGAGCTAGAATCTCACATATCCAACTCCCCTTACTGCATGTCTGGTGTAAGTCTGATATCCCACATAGAAGTCTATGTAGATTTCTAAGAAGGTAAGGAATATTGACCTCATTCATATCATGTGGTGAGATGAGCTACTTTCCACAAACCATACCTTAATTTCTTCATACACCATACTACTACGACAAGTCATAAAAAAAATTCCTTCTCGAATTTATCAACAATATTATCAGCTTCAACTGAGGCTGCTACATGTATCCATCTAAGTTCTTTCACATATTCTTGATTCTTTTTTTGGATGAGGTTGTCGATGAATTTTTCAACTCTTCTCAATCCAATTACCACTCCTACCATAATGAGTGCAAAAGTTCTTGTTCTTGTCCTAGAACCACAATCCTTTCTTGTCATTCTCCCTATTCTTCTTTGATAAATTACCTTTGTTTCTTTCCTCCTTTTATGAGTTTTCCTACAAGGATTGTCTCTTACAACATTTATCCATACAATGGTTATTAAATCCACAGAAAATAAATGGATACCTAGACCATAAGTTTTGTGTTATTGGACCATTATTTCCCTGATTAAGGAAAACATTGTGATGATTAATATACCTTTGAGGGATACACTTTATGCCAGACTCACAAGTGGGAAATGTCTTCATTCCTTCCTCATATGCTCACCTCTTCTTGGATATGCTTCACATTTCATTCCTTTTCCAAGGCTAGAAGGTTGTTCTGGTAGAACTAACGGCTTATGAAATATCTAAACCTCTTCATTTGAAGCTTATCTTACTTCATTTTTCTTATAGAATTATTCATATCCTCCTTTTCCATATCCCAATCCTGCATAATGAGGTATTCCCACTTCTTATATGGGATTAGTCATTCCTTGGCCATTTATGCCAAGACATTTTCCATCAATCCCATCTTGGTTAGTATCTTGAAGCCAATAGCATAAGTATGATCCTTAAATTCATCTAAACAAACATTTTCACCTTGATGGGAAGATAAAGAACATGATGGATCATTTTCATGGAATACCATGGTTACCATTTGTAAACATTTTGTAGAAGATGGCCTCTCCTGATGGTAGAATTTTCCTCCTCTACTTGCTCAGTTTTATGGAATTGTTCCAACATCTTGTCTTTGGTTTGAAACTCACTTTCCAATTCTTGAATAATGCCTCTGAGAAATTATTCATGGCATACCAAACGATAGTGAATATATTGCTTCTAATCCTTGAGGTATTGTATTTGCATTCTCAATTCGGTGTTCTCCCTTTGAATCTATTGGTTCATGTCTTTCTAAAGCCTTAAATTCCTTACATCTATGTTCATGGTGTCCCTTTGCAACAAAGAGATTTGTTCTCCCAAACAAGGAGTCTTCAAGCATGCCTTCATGAAGCTTGAGTTTTGGATATTGTAAGAATTCACTTGCAAACAATTGTCAACCTTGCTCTAATATTAACTTGATTTGAAAATCCTTAGATGTTGACTACTGTTTAAACACACATCAGCATCTAACTTGATTCAGAAATTATGATTATCTTGACTATTTGCAAAAACATATGTGAATTCCCTTACTTATCCAAAATTTCATTAAACTAATGAATAGTAAAATTTTGGAAATATGAGAGATAACAAAGCATGAAATAAAAGAACAAGAAGACAAGTGTTGATAACGAAGTTCATCCATCTTGGGCTACGTCTCTGGGTCCACTTCCAAATAGTGAGACCAGTCTATATTGCTCAGATGAAAAAATTAGAATTTATGGCTTACAATTTGAAGACAACATTCAATTATGTTTCTCAACCCTAGAAACAGAGGTCACCATTGAATTCCTCTTGAAATTATTAGAAAAATGAGTATAAACTCGACCATGTTATGAATAGGTTCTTAAAGACCTGGTTTTACATGTTAAACAAGAATATGGTTCTCATGCAAGGAAAAATATACTAAGATTTATGTACACGGTGTTTTTGCAAAAAAATGACATCACCATCACATTCCTCTTGGAAAACTGAGAAGAATGAGTATAAACTTTCCCATATATGGACACAGTTCCCAAAGAGCCTCCTTGGCATGCACTTTGAGATAATGGTACAACTCTTGTACTTGTCTAAATTCCCAAATCGATATGTGTACCATATTGTTGGGCATGTGATATTTATAGCCAAAACCTGGGATCGAGCCCGTGGCTTGGCTTACCTATAGGTCGTTAGGCATAAATGTAAAACATAAATATAGTTATGTTGGTTGGTTTAACCAATTGTAACCATTGGTGTATTGGTAGGAGTGTATTTTTAAGGCATTGGTATATTCCATAATATTTTCATGGAGGTTGGGGGTTCAAACCATGTCAATCCCAACCATTTTAATTCACCTTAGCCAATATTTTGCAATCAGAGAGTGCCACGTGGTACTCTATGGTTGGTCTACCTATCATGCAGTCTACACTACATCAATGCACATTCAACCTATCTATGTAAATGCCCACTTGTTAGTGTCACTTCATCATCATATTGCCAGCTATGACCTACCACATCATTGTATGACCTGCCACGTGTCACCCTTTTAGTGGTGCCATGTGGAACCTTCAAATGTCACTTGTCAAATTTTTACTAGTCCAATTAGGTGCCAGAAATGCAAAAACTAAGTGATATGTGTCAGCCTCTCATGCTACCATGTCAACATGATTACATCATCATGATGTCTCCCTGTTCTCTATCAGATGTACGGATGGCCATGTATCATGTTGTGGGATTACAACGTGTCTTGCCCTGTTTTACTTTTTCCTGTTGGTCAAAATATTTAGAACATCATAACTTCTTCATACGAAGTCTGTTGGAGGCTATTTACATGTTGTTATAAATATCTCTTTGAGTTCTATGAAATTGATTCATTTTCATTATCATTTGAGACAATCAATTTTTGAGTGTTCTAAATCCTCCTATGTCATACAACCACCCACGAGTCTCAACCTTGACAACAATTTTTTTGATACCTTGCCCGAAGAATTCAATTGTGACCTTTCCTACATGCCAAGAGAATCCAAACTCGACCACAAATTCTCTAACATAAATGGTTGTGTAAGAATGTTAGTGCAATATGGACCACTCTACCTTCATTGGTAACCTATCTTACAAAATGATGCCTTGTCCTATTTTGGTACGCTGGATAGTTTGTCAAATACACAACACTTTGAATACCACGGAACATCTTATCCTATACTTGTCCAAACTTACCTAGTAGATCCTTGCATTCATGTGAGACATAACCTTAGGTAGATCTCCTCTTGTCCAAATCTCCTAAAGACTAAATTATTGCAACCATTGTAGGTGATACTTGTGCCTCTAAGATATTGAAGCACCCATTTCCAATGCTATGTATTTTCCATGTGTCCATTGAAAAAACCAATTTCATGTGAAACATCTAGTCTTGAACATTTCATCACAAACATCATCCTTCCTACTGTACTGGCATATGTTATACGAGATATATAATCCTTTTCTTACTTACTACTAGGAAATAAATTCAAGAAAAATTATAATGGAAATCTAAAGGGATATTTACCGGTTTGACAATGTTCATACTAAACCTCATTGGTATCTTTACCATAGACTTATGTTGTGATAACCACATTTTACCATTTTTCCCGTCTCTGTGTACTTCTATCCCAAAGATTTTTTTTGTTTCTCCAAGATCCTTTATCATGAAAGAATCAAACATCTTGTACCATTACTTAGGTACCTTTAGGCCATACAATGATTCCTTAAGTTTGCAAACAAATCTCCATTCATGATCCTGAGCAACAACTGATTTTTCCATGTATACATCTCTTCTAGTGATAACTTTATAGGTAGTAGGATCCAACAATATACATCTGTTAACTTCATCACTATAACCATGAGAGTTATAAAACTTACAAAAATTCAAATATTGCAAGTATGGAAGTAACTTGCATTTTACCGGTACATGTAGCCCCAACCATTTATTTCTCATATGACCCAATCATTGATGCCATAAACAATTATATGAACTTGCTTATTTAGATACAACCATTGCTTCATTTATTTCAATATTCCTTTCCATCTTATCAATATTCCCAATATTTGTTGCCTTCACTACACCAAACTTCCCTTGGAAACTTTCAATGATCCACCTTGAACTTTTCATTTGAAGTATTTACCATTTGATACTCTTTATTTCACCATGGCTACACTCACACTCTATAGATTCTTCTACCATATTGGAATAGGTATCTCCATATATGTAGAAAATATCACCACCAGATCTAGTACCTATACCAATATGAGCAATGTGACCAACAATGGCATCACAACCAACTTCCTTGTTAGTGTTGTGACCAAGGCCTACAATGGAATTGGAACCACAAATGACAACCCAACCCACACCATGTTTTTCTTTGTTAGTTCCTTTGGCTCTAGCTCAAATGCCAGCTCCACCACTTTCCTATTTGTGGTATTTTCCACTGCATCGACCCACTTTCTAACTGCCTTGTGCCCCTAACACAACCAGTCCCATCCCTTAATGCATCCATAGTGTTCCCCTTACAATTCTCCACCACGACTACCAAGGGTTTGCAACTTGGTCTTCCACCCAAAAAATCCAGTCTTCTACCTCCACCAAAGAAACATTGTGTACATCATTTTTTTCATTATACATGAACTCCTCCTTGACTCTTATAATTGACCCTTGGATTTTCAACAAACCCTCAACCCTATTTACAAATCGACATTTCTTCTTTGTTCGCAAAAAACCCTTGACGCTCTTTTCACGACCTCCATAGCTTGGCTCAACAATAATGTAATACTCTAGTTTTGAGTCTATAAAGTTTTGAGTCCCTAAATTAATAATCTGTTTTGTTTCTTTCATGAAAGGTTGAAGTGCTTAAGAAATGTAATACTTTTAACATTGAAAATAATAAAATACATCACTAGATAGAAGACAGACAAGAACAAGAGTTATAGTGGGCTATGATTCCATGAGAGAGGGGGATAAAGGGGCTAAGTATTTTATTATTATTTTATTCACCATCTTGGTTTTAATTGAGAAAAGTGGTTACACGAGCTTCTTGGGGGGAAGGCTATGTGGTTCTTGATTCCATGTTATATAAAACTCTCTTGTGGGTTGTTTGAGGGTTATTCTCCATTTTTTCAATCTATCATTTGATTCATTCATTTTGGTTCTTGGTGGGGACATGGGAATGAAATATTGAAGAAAGAAGCCATTTTTTTTTTGGTTGTATTAATTGTTGGTGTATTCCAACCATGAAATGGTGCTTGTATGCCTAAGGTGCATTGGCATGTGATAAAATTGGTTCATAATTGTGATCAATCCTCAGAGTCCTAGCATGGATATTCATGATCAGATGCATTGGAGCCCTGGAAAGAAGTGGACAACCTGAGGGATTGCATGGTAGTGAAGGGGGTTCATTTTATTTGGGTTTTGTAGGCTTGAGAGACAAGAAATGGTGTACTTTGGATTGTTGTGTGTTGAGAAACCTGTGAGAGATTGAGTGTTGACCGATTTGGGAAGCTGAGTGTTGCTTTGGAACCCATCCTTTTGGATTCATAGCCTTGGATCGAGGGTGATCTGTTGTTGAGACTTGGAATAGCTACATCTAAGGTTGGGTGGAATGTCCTTGGTCTACAACTAGTTGATGGTTGATTTTGTCTAAGATAAGTGATCTTTGTCATGGTTTCCTTAGCTTGCATATTTATTTCCATTGTGTATTGATTATTATCTCTCAGATATATATCTTTAATGTTATTTCTTTCTATTTATGGATTTTGATTGCATGTTTAAGCATTGTTTTTAAGTTTAGCATGAATCTTGATTATTGCATGTACTATTATTGCATTTCTTTCATTCTTCTTTATTAATTAATGTTCATCAAAAATTCATTCTTGGGTAAAGAAGTGAGATCTTGGATTAGAAGCTCAAAATCTGTTCTTGAGATGAGATCTTATAGTAGAGCGACCCATCCTACTGGTGGTTAGGCATGTTACAGAGTGGAATTAGAGTGTTCTTGGAGTGTGTTTTGGAGTAGCGTGGCCCAACCTAGTGGTTGGGTACATCATAGAGTGGTATGACATTTGTAGGTTAAATCACCGAGCCTTAAAGGCCTACTACAAGATTACTTTGTTGTGGGACAAAAGAATTTTTTGCATGAGTATGCTTGTTGGAAACAGTCTGTGAATCGATCAAGACAAGGGGAGTAGAGAATACCCCTATATGTTGAGGATTATTTGAGTGCAAATATGGTTGTGCATTGTTGAATATCTGAAAGATATTTGTGTATTTACCCTGATTGAAGAGAAAATATGTATGTGCGTGAAATAGACTCGGGGATGCACAAGATTAAGGGAAGTGGAGTGAGGGAAATCTGGTCAAATCTCACTACATATCTAAGTAGTGTCAAGCTTGAAAAGGAGGTCCCAACTTCTCAGACTGACATGAATGACGACAATACACACACACACACACACACACATACACACACACACACACACACACACACACATCATTTCTTCGCATCAAAAGTTAATTCCTTATGTGAGGTTTCATACTCACACGTTCTCATTTAACCATGTGACTTTTCCTTTTCTTTATAATCCATTTGTATTTGTTTTCCTTTCTGAATATGGTAGATACCATATTAGAAAAGGAAAACAAATACAAATGGCTTATAAAGAAAAGGAAAAGTCACATGGTTAAATGAGAATGGGTGACTATGGAACCTCACATAAGGCATTAACTTTTGTTGTGAAGAAATGTGGATCTAGAGATGGTTAAATCGTAAGCATTGATCTCTTGAGATCAATGGTTGAGATAAAAATATTGGGGATCAATGCTCGATGTTCCATATTGTCCATGTCAGCACCACGATATAAACCTCATCAGTTCCATGTGATTTCCACATTAGAGGGAGTCTGTGTGAGTTCTATAATAAGAAGCTCTACAAATGCCATGTTTTAGGAAACATATCAATGCCATGTCATATAGAAAGTGAATAATATGTCCATGCAGAGGACACCTCATTTGAAAAATCAACAAAATAGATCTCTAAAAATGACTAAGTATCAAGACATCATGGATATGGGATAACAAAAAACAATCAAGAGTATGTGAAGAAATGGGCACAAACCTACAGACCCACAGTGAGTTCGCGAAAATATACTAAGTGTAAGAGACTTGGGGTGAGGTATTGAAAATGGTTAAGTATCGTGAAGGGACAAAAAAGATGAATATGTCTTGCAGAGCACCTCGTGACTTCAAAAATTGGATAAGTATGGAGGATTGGTCCGACAAACGAGACCGTAGAGGATTAAATGAAAGTGTTGTAGACCCAAGGACCCGCAATGAAATCTTAAAAATTGTATAAGTATAGAGAGTTGGTTCGATAGACGATTTCATGAATGAGAGAAGAAAAAATATGTTGCATAGCATAGTGAGATATGAAAAATGGCCAAGTATCAAGAATCGGTCGGATGGACAAGGTCATAGATATAAGAGTCATACAACGTTCATAGACCCGTCATCCATAGTGAAGTCGGGAAAATGAATAACTATGTAGAGTCAATCAGATGAACCATGAGGTCACCATGTGTCATAGATTGGATGACCCATAGGGAGAAATATCTAATGACTCGGGATGTCTCATAGACTCATGCTAAAATACTCATAAAAGTTTCTATGTATGGAGGAAATGTGTGTGTGATAGAAATTGAGGGTGTAATTTGGAGGCCATGGAATTTTTAAATGAAGAAGAGATATTCCTTAGACCCATGATTAATCCATTAACAAAAATATATGGTCAAGATTAAATCCAACATATGATCGGACGATCATTGTAAGCTAAAGACCTGGTGGTCCCAATATGCTAAAGAAGAATAAATTGATGACTAGGATATAATAAAGGGAATATCAGATGACTCATGTTCATTATGATTACATGACATGTTTAGGTGGAGAGTGATAAAGGAAAACAAACACAAATGGCTTATAAAGAAAAGGAAAAGTCACATGGTTAAATGAGAATGGGCGAGTATGGAACCTCGCATAAGGAATTAACTTTTTTTGTGAATAAATGTGGATCTAGAGATGGTTAAATCCTAACCTTTGATCTCTCGAGATCAACGGTTGAGATAAAAATATTGGGGACCGATGCTCAGTGGTCCATACTGGCCATGTCAGCACTACGATATAAACCTCATGAGTTCCATGTGATTTCCACATTAGAGGGAGTCCATGTAAGTTTTATAATAAGAAACTCTACAAAGTCCACGTTTTAGGACACGTATCGATGCCATGTCATCTAGAAAGTGAAGAATATGTCCATGTAGAGGACACCTCATTTGCAACATCAACAAAAGAGATATCCAAAAATGACTAAGTATCAATACATCATGGAGATGGGATCACGACAAAGAATCAAGAGTATGTGAAAAAATGGACACAAACCCGTGGACCCATAGTGAATTAACGAAAATAGACTAAGTGTAAGAGACCCGAGGTGAGGTATTGAAAGTGGCTAAGTATCGAGAAGAGACCAATAGGATGAATATGTCTTGAAGAGCACCTCGTGACTTTGACAATTAGATAAGTATGGACGATTGGTCGGACAGACGAGACCGCGGAGGATTAAATGAAAGTGTTGTAGACCCATGGACCCACAATGAAATCTTAAAAATTGTATAAGTATAGAGAGTTGGTTGGATGGAAAATGTCATGAATAAGAAAAGAACAAAGATGTTGCATAGCACAGTAAGATATGAAAAATGACTAAGTTTCAAGAATCGGTCATATGGACAGGGTCATAGATATAAGAGTCATACAACGTTCATAGACCTGTCATCCATAGTGAGATCTGGAAAATGACTAACTATGTAGAGTCAATCAGATTAACCAGGAGGTCACCATGTGTCATAGATTGGATGAACCAGAGGGAGAAATATGTAATGAATCAGGATGTCTCGTAGACTCATCATGAAGTGCTCATAAAATTTTCTATGTATGGGGCAAAGTGTGTGTGATAGAAATTTAGGGTGTAATTTGGAGGCCATGGAAGTTTTAAATGAAGAAGAGATATTCCTTAGACCCATGATGAATCCATTAACAAAAATATATGGTCAAGATTAAATCCAAGATATGATTATACAGTCATTGTAAGATGAAGACCTGGTGGTCCCAATATGGTAAAGAAGAATAAATCAATGACTAGGATATAATAAAGGGAAGATTAGATGACTCATGTTCATTATGATTACATTACATGTTTAGGTGGAGAGTGATAATATCGATAATTATGATTTAATCCAAGGAAAACTATATCGATGGTCAATATTAAATCTGAAGGAATGATCAAATGTTCATTGAGCATTGAATCTTGAGAATAGAAGTGCAAAGTTACAATAGACAATGAGAAGTTTATGAGAGAAAAAAAGTCAAATAAATTATCAAGTGATGCAAATCCTAAATCAGTTGCATAGGAAGGAAAAGAATATATCAGACTTAATAGAGGAATAAGAAGGCATGCAACATGAAAGAAGAGATAACTACAAAAGTGTTGGCCATTCAAGAAGTGCTAGCATATTTCATAGAAATCACTCACCTCCTTATTTGAAAAGGAAATTTTATGCATCTGAAGACCCCATAAGCAATCCAAAAGTGTCTCTTGCTAGGCACCAAAGAAGAAGGCATGGATTGAATAATTTTCAAGGAGAGTCGATGAAGCTTAATCCACCATCCTTTGACGGTGAAAGAGAAATGGTAGATGATGTTAAAGCATGGTTGTTGGGAATCAAGATGTATTTTTAGTTGTGCAACTACTCATATAACCTAGAAGCTAGAATTAACACATACCAATTGCATGGAAAAGTTGCTATGTGGTGGGATTAGTTGACGTAATTTGAACACATTAATGAGAGAAAGATCACTTGGAATCAGTTCAAGAGGTATTTTTAGAAGGAGTATCTTTCAGAGAATTTGTATGAAAAGAAAATGCAAGATTTATTTGAAATCAGGTTAGGAAGCAAGACCATGGAAGAATATGAAAAAACGTTCTTGGGATTGCTGAAGTATGTAGGGTTTATAAAGGAGGATAAGGTGAAGATATAAAGGTTCTTGAGTGGAATTCCATCCTTTTATAATGAGATGATTCAATATGATGAGCCCATAACTTTGATAGAGACCATCAAGAAGGCTAAGTACCTGTATGAAAAAGGAAAGAGTAGATAATCCTTACATAAATCTTAGAAGGACAAGAAGAAATAAAAATATGATCATAGAAGGAAGGGATGCAAATGTCCTTTCAACAAAAACAGTCGTAATAAAAATCCACAAGATCAGTTTTCTAAGGATGAGTCCAAGAGACAAGATTCTTTGGGAAAAAGGCAAAGAACACCAATCCAATGTTGGGTATGCAAATAATACCACATATACAAGTATTTCCCTCACAGAGGAGATAAAACAAACACCATGCATACCATCCAAGAGACTACAACAATAGAAGACATGGGAAAAATATATGCAACCTTATAATATTGACAATCAGAATACCAATCAAATATGGTCGAAGTGGAAAGTAAGATCATTAATCATCATTTTTCTATTTTAATTTATTAATGAGTAAACCATTGTTACATTGATCCTAAAATAGTGGGAATATTACATTTGGAGAAAAGTAAACTTGAAAAAGTAAGTTTGGTTCAGCTAGCCACTGAAACCAAAGGAAGGATCAATGATACTTTTAAAGGTTTTCCAATAAATATAAATGGAGTGAGTACTAATTTTGATATGAATATCATTACATTAGGATCTTAAGATATCCTAATTGGAACATGTTGGTTGGACCAACATCATGTTGTCATATACTACCATAACGAGACATTTACATGTCTTCATGAAGAAGGAAAATAGAGCACTGTAAAAGGAATTCCAAGATCAATTTCTATAAGGAAGATTTCATCCTTAGAGATGAAGAGATGTTTTAGGAAAATATTTCAATTGTATGTAGCTCATGTGGAGGATCCATAAAGGGTCAAAGGGCCAATCCTTGAAGATGATTCAATATTGCAAGAGTTTGAAGATGTATTCTAAGAAATACTAGGATTTCCACCTAAGAGGGAGATAGACTTATCTATTTATTTAGTACCAGGAGATTCCCTAGTATCAAAAAATCCTTATAGTATGAGTACATAAGAATTAAAATAATTACAAATACAACTAGAAGAATTTTCGAAGAAAGGGTACATACACCCAAGTGTTTTACCTTGGGTAGTGCCAATACTCTTTGTCAAAAGAAAGGTCGGAACTTTGAGACTGTGTATTGACTTTAGAAAGATAAATAAATCCACTGTGAAGAACAACTATGCTCTACCCAAAATTGATGACCTCTTTGATCAACTAAGAGGGGAAAATATAGTTTCAAAGATAGACTTGAGATCAAGATACCATCAGGTAAGAATCAAGGAAGAAGAAATTAGCAAGCCAACCTTTAGAACCAAGTATGGACATTATGAATTTGTACTGGTTCTATTTGTACTGACCAATGCACCAACTATATTCATGTTCTCAATGAATGGAATATTCAGAAATTATTTGGATACGTTTGTCATTGTGTTCTTGGATGACATATTTATCTATTCTAATTTAGAGGAAGAACATGAACATTATCTGAGGTTGGTGTTGCAAGTGCTAAGGGAACATTATTTGTATTCCAAGTTAAGAAAGTTTTCTTTTTACCAAGAAAAAATCAATTATCTAGGGAACATCATTTCATAAGAAAGCATAACAGTGGCTCCAAAGAATATTGAATCCTTTAGAGGATTTCCATGTAATAACCATCCTATAATGCTAATATGTTTCTATGTGTTTCTTGGATTAAAAATTTCTTCAAACACTTTAAATGTATTATTTGATACCACTTTAGTGAACCTAACCAATGTTATTACAAGTTGTCTCATTGTTGTAGAAAAATAGATGTGGTTTCTGAGTGTTGACTTTCATCAAACACTTAGGTTGTAGATGGATTTTCACTGCTAAAACTCCCAATTTACTATTTTTGGTATTTAATTTAGTTTCTGAAGTGTTATGGGTGGTTCACATATAATTTAAATGTGACAAAAATATCCTTTTAATACAACAAGGTTATACAATAGAAAACATATAAAAGACCAACAACACACAACTTATATAATTGAAGAAACACAACATAAATAAACCTTTATTTATCACCCTATGTATGAGCAATGAAACTAACAATAACTCACAAGTTTAATGGTATACAAAATATATATTTGAAGTTCATTCCATGATGATAATGCTTGTTGTATGGTAGAAATAAGATGCGAGAGATTCTACCCTCCAATGGAACATTCTGCTACAACAAGGGTTGTCCTCTCGCAAGTATAAACTGCCCCCTTTTAAAAGTCGACCTGTGAGGAAGAAATCCCCCCTTTAGTAGAGAAATATGGTCTTTTTCCTCAAGGTAAAAACCTTCTCACAAGCCCCCAGGGGGAAGCTCAATTGGCAAGTGCCGTGAAAATGAAGTTCCATGAGGTTTCGAGTTCAATTCCCCCCGACTTACCTTGTGTGCTGCGTAAGGGGCATCGTGGGCACACCTGGAGGTTATAGTGGTAGAATTTGGATAACACGGCCATGTGTAACGCGAGCACGTGCCCAACTAGTTGCTGATTCCTCCAGACACACAAAAAAAAAAAAAAAAAACCTTCTCACAAAGGATTTAATTCTGTTGTCAAACTCTACTCCTGTAGATGATACTCTTAGCCTCCTAGTCACAGAAATGTTCCTCGACTCTCATAATTTCACCCAGCATGAAGAACCCACTACTTTCTTATGAAACTTGGTCTCTCTTAGAGGTAAAATTGTCCCTCCTCCTCAAATATTACCTCTACTATGTGTAAACAACTGCCACATAAAATATACAGTCTGCATAAAAGTAACTTGACCTTCCCAAGAGAAGTTGGCCAAAATGAAAGAAACACTCTGCCGCAAACTAGTAAGCTCAACCACCAATATGATAAAGACTCAGCCACACTAAATAACAATAAAGAGATTTGTATGATCTCTTCCCTTTGACTAGCTAGTGTGGATGGTATCACCACTGAAACCGATCTTCCAATATCTCTAGGGTTTTCGTCCCAAAGAGTCAAAGCCACAAGAGCTCTCCTGTTTTTAGAAAATAACAATTGCATAATGATAGAGGGTGTCATCATCCTCCTTTTATTTCCTTGTTGACCCTTTTCGGATTGTTTTTCCCATTTAATAAATTAAATTGACTTTATAATTTAACTTTAGTAAAATCACTTAATTAATTAAATAACCCCTTTTAATGTACAAAATCGATTACTTGGCTTGTAATTCATTCCTAGATGTCGAATGTTGGAAGTTCATTTTTCATCATCCCAAAATTTATATATTTTCATCCCAATTCCAATGAGCTAATACACTAAGGTGTTCCTTCCAACAATATGACCCAAATAACACCTTGAGTGCATTTTTTTAATGTATACTCAATAATACCCTTAATTTACGGGAATCGTCAAAATTCCACAAAACCAAGAAAGGACTATGCAGAAGTGGTCCTAATGATGAAATAAGGTCAATGGACTAGGTTCGGCCACATATAACTCCTCCAATTCGCTCGAACCCCCTGTTATCCTCCATTTACCCCTTTGGCCAAGATGACATAAACCCATAAAGTTTACTCCCATTGTAAATCATGGGAATCCAAAAATGGGGACATTACAATCCTCCCTTCCTAAATATTGCTTGTCCTCGAGCAATTCCATCACAACCTGATGCTCCATCGATTGAACAAAATTGAAACTAAAAATTCTAACAGGGTCCCAAACCAAGTTTGAATATGTAAAGTGTCCTCCTCTCAACTCACTGTCCAGAAAGGTAATAACATAAGAGGCATATTAGGTACTACCGATAAGTAGAGCAACTCGATATTGCAAAAACACATTCATCTCACTAGAGAAACCCTCAACTAGGGAACCAATCCCCTGAACCCCAAGAGTAAACTCCTGAAAATAACAACTGACCACTGTAGAAAATGATCCTGGACTTCTCTAGTTGAACATACTGTCATCAAAGTGAGGTTCTACAAACTCTCAACAAATCACTGAAAAGTGAAACACCCTCCTCTAGACTAAATCCCAATGGAAAATCTAAGTCATTTTCCTTGATAAATCTCCTCTCACATCTATCAATCGTTGTACTTTCCAACCATGTAATCCCAGGATCCCAAGTTAATTTTGAAAGGAACCACCATGTCAACGTTGCATCACTCTGATCATAATTTTCGGACCAATGTGTCCATTCTGCATCCTCCTCTCTTGGAATCCTACACTGAAATACCAATAGGGGATGAACCCGCTATCAATAATCTTAACTTGTAAATGTATCTCTGTGAAGCCAAGATCTGCAAATCCATTGCCATGATCGATCTTGGATATCATAAGAGAAAATATGTCTTTCTATATAGGATAGGTATCGACCCCTCCTCTATTGGCATCCCAAAAATAAATCAAACCAAACATTTTCATCTCTCTTCCAATCATAACCACAATCTAAAGAAATGTATTAATCATATGAATCCCTGGATTCCATAGACAATATGGAATTCCACCACTTCCAATTCATACTAACTATTGTTGTTCCATAATGATAACTATTGGAATTTAGCCAAGCCTTGTCTCTAATCCCTGAATGCAATCAATTAATGGAAATCAAATCCCAAGAATAAACTATGTGAATGAAAATTTGTCCTTCTCCTTCCAAACTACACAGAGCGATCTTCTATCCCTACTCCTAATAATTTACTCCAACAATGCTTGGAGTCTAGACACCTTACTATAAATTATCTCTACTATATGTGGAACCTCATGCTCATACAATTCTCTGAGAAGTCCTACCGAAGGTGTATCATGCATCAAACTCATGATAAACTCTCTAAGTGTGGCTTTAGAGACTAAATATGTGTCACCTATGTAGTAGATCATGCCATCCCTCAATCTCTCCATGTCATCTTGTGCCCTGACCACATGCCCTAAATAAGAACTTTATGTCATGTCTATAATGCCCCATGTGTCACCCAACTGTCTCAAGGGATCCTCCAGTTTCCTGTTGTATATACTGAGAGCATAAAAAAACGTAAATAGAAACCTCTACAATTGTAGGAGAATCTAGTAAATGGTAGGTGCATTGGTCAATCCTAATGGCATGACCAAAAACTTATAAGGATTCCTAAGAACAATCTTGTGAGTATCCTATTGAACGACATTAGTTGTCCTCCTGATAATTTTTTTAATATTTTAGTAGCATTTTGATATAAGATCATTGATGCCACCGATATTGCATAGAAGTTGTGGAAATATTTATAAAATTTCCATATACCAATTAAGGTTGCAAGTTGGTCGGTTTGAAACTCTATTCGGGGAAATGCATTTGGATAATATGGATATCGGTTTATTTATAAAAGGTCAAAGTTGGTCAAGGGATAGAAGGAAAAAATCAAAACATATTTGAATGGAAGTGTCCTAACTTTCCATGGAATGGCCTATGGATATTAATTTTAATTAAAGGTCATACAATATACAACGACAATAAGAGAAGAAATAAAAATGCATTTCAATGGTAGTATCTGAGGTATCCATCCAAAGAATTTCATCATTTGATGACATAGTTGTATTATAAGTTTACTTGAATTAAAATATGTTTTAATATTATTGTTCGAAGTTTATGAATGTAAGTAGATTAAAATAGGATTTATACATTAACAATGAGAAATGAATGTGCAAAAAATTTAAATCATTTCATGGGGAAAATTGTTTGGGTAGAAAATCTCTACAGTCTAAAGCATTGTCAATGTATTATTCAATAGTTAAATGGTTTGATCTGAAAAGATCTTTAAAATACTATGGTTAAGTTTTAAAGCATGAGTTCATTAACCATTTAGGAATTGAATAAAGAGGAATAATTAATGATATAACATGGCAGCCATAATAAGAAATGAAGATATGAAATTAAGAACAAATAATCATAAAACCATAACATCAAGGTTGTTAACGGAGTTCAACAAGATTGCCTACGTCTCCGGGCTTTTGTCTCAGTGGGTGAGGCTTTGTTATTTCTCTTCAAATCTTCAAAATTACATCAAAAAAGTGTCAAATGGATTTCAAAATGGTCTGTTTTTGTTCTTATATACCTCAAGAACCCAACACAACTGATGGCACTAAAAACGGTTGAGCGAAGCTCCTAGAATTGTCCCGCAAAGTTCCTCTCCTCAATGGCTTCCCTACATAAAAATGACTTTGGATTCACAATTCTATATCATTTCTACTATTCTAAACCTGTCTAAGGCTTTCAAGAACCTACGGTTTAAATATTTTTGAATTTGGTAACATCCTCCCAACTTCCTCCCAAGATATGGCCTCAAAAAGGGCTCCAGATCTCCCAAAAATGACCAAAAGCTCCCAAAATCAGGCTAAAATCTCAAAAAATTATAAACTATGGTCAAAAACCCACAAATTGGAAATAATTCAAGTGCAACCCCCTATTCTCGGACTCCTGGCCATATGGGAGGCTTGTTGTGGGTGGGAATCCTCTTGCGAACTTAGCATTTAAGGGCTCTAATCATGCATGCAAAAAATGACCATTTCAAAGGATTCTACTATTTTCTATTCTCCCAACACAAAACCCAACATTAATGTAATGAAAAGGTGTAAACAAGATTCGGTAACTCTACCTTGATTCCTTCGTTTGTTGTCGATCCCTTTTCTTTCACTCGCTCTTTGATTGCAAGACTCCTCCAAAGCTGACCTACATTCACACATGAACAAACAAAAAGTTGTGAACATGCATTTCATATACTAATTGTTGGGTTAGTTGTGACAATATCATCAAATAAATATTCAACTTGAACACATGATATGGTGGGATGGAAAAAGTATTTCTTTTTGTATTAATCTTTACAAGAGTAAACTTACAATATGTGGTCGGCACTGCTCATCAAAACTGGTCTTGGGCTCCTCGAAACTGTCCTCCAACTGTTTTTCTTTATACTTCTCTTTGCACAAGGATGGCTAAAGGTTGGGACAAGAGGAATGCCCAATTGGGTATAGTTTCTTTACTATGATTTGCCTCCTCTCAAATGGGACCCTTACCCCTTCTTTTATAGGCTAGAAGGAGCTAGGTATTTGGTCGAATGACCAGCCATGCATGGTTGAAAGGTTTAGTTAACTTACCCAAAGCTATGTGTTCCATCAGGAACTTTCCTTTTTTCGTGTTTTTGTAGGTACACGCGGGATATAGTGAGGCAACTAGCATGTACACTTATGCAATAGTGGAGTAGGGCACGTGGTCCTTTAAAAAGGGTGTTTTAAGAAGAGTTGTTCAGTACTGGCTTGGAAAAGAAGGCATATGGGATGGATTGATGCCAGGTAAGTATGTATGGTGAAAATTAGGGTTATAACATATGCCCCCTAATGTGTGAGGTAATAAGAGCATTTGATGGCCGAAATACATTACCAATCTTTATCAACGTACCAAACCGATGAGCCTAGGGACCAGAATTCAGGAGGTGCCATCTGCAAAATAACAATTGTCTCACCGAGGCATGCATACCCATTCTCGGAATGAAATAAAATCATGGATACCAATCAAATACACTGTAGATCCATGTCATATAACTATATAAAGTGTAGCCGCAAACAATACACAATGGATCTACATCTCGAAATCAAAACGATATACATTTATAGTATCCATATTCTAGAAGCTGATAAGGTCCGATGGCTGTAGATGAGGTCTTCAGAGCTCGAGCATCAACTTTAAAATATTCAAAACTCAGGTAGGAGCGTAATATAAGTGTACGAATTCACTACCCAGAGGTCTTCGACGAATCGTCGGTCATGGACTAGACAATCTTGATGATCAGACTGGGAGCTTCATTGATTTTGAAAAAATACTTGATTGGAATTTCAGGATGGCCGGGCATGAGGGCAAGAGACAAACTGTAGATGGGCCGACTCAAGCTCAGTAAAAACTTCCCTTGGACAATAGCACAATAAATGATGAGACTCAGGCAGCTTGATATTTTGACATAAGTTCAAGATGCAAGAGGCACTGCAAACTCTCCATATGTTTGGAAGAATAACCAAATGGAGGAGGACACAACTCTATGTAGTGAGAACAACTTCCTAAGATCATATTAAATTCCAGGGCTTGATGATAAAACGAAAGGATGTGCTTTGTCCAAGGGTGACTCATTGTGCTGCCAATAAAAAGAAAATAGTTTTCCCTTCCTCTTTTTGGGGTATATTTGATTTTTTTGTCTTTTTCAATAATTTTGGAAAGCTTGAAAAAGAATAAAAGAATTCTACGTTACAAAGGAGGATCGAGTGTCACAAACATTCTAGTTCCAAGCACACAAAACACATGGATACTTAGGGCAAAGGGACATATGCAGGAAAAGGACACTCGGGAAAAATCCTCCAGGGGCCAAAGGTGTCAAGACGCAGAGGAAAAGTGCTACACGGATTGTGTATAAGGCATGCTTCAGATGGTTCAGTTGAAAGAAACTTGGAGATGGCATTTATACCAAAGATGCAGGTATGCGAATGCGGTTAACAAAAAACACAATGGTAATGTCCTTCGATGTATTTTTAACGAGCCCAGAGAAGGTAAGCTTGGGTATTTTTGATGTTTAGAGAGTCTGAAAAAATGTAAAAGAAGACTCCATTGGGGTACCTTTTTCGAAGATAGTCTAGTCGGATCGAAAAAGGGGTATGTCTATTCAAAACCATGTTAATGAGTGTGATAAAGACAAGGTCACTCGGCAATTTTTTCATTTTTAAGGAGTCTGAAAAAAGATTAACTTTGGACTTCGTCAGGAATGTTCTTCGGGACCATTTTAACAAGTGTGAAAGAATAAGGTCACTCGACGATCTTTTCAATTTTAGGGAGTCTGAAAAGAGATTTAACTATGGACTCCATGGGGGTTCCCTTTTCATAAAATTAATCCCTTATGCCCGAAAAAGAGGTAAAATTATACTTGAGGATACTCTTCTAGAGAACCGAGGCCCCTAAAGTATACCTTTGTTCATACAGTTGACCATCTGGACTGAAAAAGGGGTAAACTACCACCAGGCAGACGTGACTTCAAATTCTAGTTTAGCGAGCGTGAAAGGCCACAAGATTGTTCGACAATTTTTTCATGTTAAGAGGGCCTGAAAAGGGCTTAAAATAAGACTCGTTAAGTATTGGGAGTCCCGAGGGTGAGGTCAAGAGTGATACAGAATTATGCCAATGATTATCAAACTCGTAATCAATCAAAGCTAGTAAGGACTCCCAGGCCTATAGTTGTTTAATGACAGCATAGACACCAAAATGCAACCAATATCTACCTAGGGCATCCATGTTAAGGTAGGTTGTACCACTAAATCACGACACTCCTAAATAAGCAATAATGGTTCTGTGTCGCAATTCGGTGGGATCTATCCTATGGTAAAGTGGAAAAGACAACAAGATGCAAGAAGTAGAGGTGTAATCCTAACTTAAATGCAATGAGATGAAAATTTGACTTTTTACCAAAGGACCTTCAAAATGACCCAAATCTCTAAAAAGTTTCCAAATGCCCAAAGTAACACTTCTCATGACAATCCAAACAAAACTCCTGAACCATGCTAAATGGTTTTTAGTTTATAAAAGATGACAAAAGGGTCTAAAAAATGATAAAAAGAGGCCAAAAAGTCTATAAATAGAAGCTGTCAGCTCATTATCACCATTGCTAATTGAAAAATTGACTAAAAGCCAAAACTACCTCTTTGTGAAAAGAGTTGATTATGGGAGCTTCAGTGGACGAAACGACCATCTGCTTGGACCAAGTAAGTACTTACTACCCCCTCTTGCATTCTAATTCTTTCTTTATGTATTTAAATTTAGTTTTTGGAGGGGCGTCAACTTTTTAAAAGGTCGGCCCTAAGTCTACATGGGTTGTCTTATGATAGCCCGAGTGTACACACAGGTAGTGGAAAAACTACACGCATGTACACGCTACTGTCAGCATTACAGCCCACGTGGACCCTTCATTTATTGTAAAAAAATTAAAAAAGAAAGAGTTAATCCCTCTTGAACTGGGCTTTTTGCAGGATGTATGTTCACTGGAGGGAAAGAGAGCATGAGGATATTAGTGCGTTGGTTGGGGAGGACCCTAATGTTGTTGCTACATTAATGCAATGTGGGTTGTTAAAAAGATTTCTATGTCCTTTCATGCGAGAACAACCTAGGCTATTGAATGCCTTGGTTGATTATTAGCATCCCAACGCAGAGGACTTTATGCTAGAGGGGCAGTCATTGGTTCCAACGATAGAGGATATATACTTTTTGATTGGCCTCTCTAGGAGAGGGGAACCAGTCAATTTTCATACTTTTCCCTCTGGGCCTCACAACATATCAAAGTTTATTGGACTCCATTGTGAGGCGGGTATATACAGCATGAGCTCGCAAATACCGATAAGCAAGATTTCATACTTATCACTACAACTGATAATGTTGCTCATCGGGCGGATTACTGGGTCTGCGGCTTTGCATCAGGCTTCTCGTGCACAAATGAATTGTGTAGTTCAGTGCTTAAATGCACAAATTTTTTATTGGAGCACCACATTACTAGATTGTATGAAGAGGTAGCTAACAGATTGTTGGTTGCGGAATCAGAGGAACTTCGAGTTTGGAATGATTCTTTGCTCTTTCTTTTTGAAAGAATGCCCAATTTCATCCCTTGAGAGGTGGTACAAGGGCACCAGGCCTCTCTTCCCTTGTTATGCAGATGGGCGGTGTTGTTGCCACAACTAGGGGGCAGAAGGACCATTGAGGCATTTGAAGACAACTTTTTTTCTTGGTTGTCATGATAGATCCCAGTCATAGAGGACTACCCTTATGCCGGAATCGAATCCTGTAGATATCCTCATATCTCGATACCTCCCGGAGAGCAATGAGGAGATATGGGTAAGCTTTATTTTTTGTTGTTTTTATATATATCATTTTTTTATACCGAATAATTTGATAGATATGTGTGTATTATGTGCAGATGTGGGGCCAGTGCGACCAACGAATTATGTGAGGAACAGGCAACATCCTCAGCTAGAGGCTGCACCTATCACCATAGGGGGGCTAGCAGCAACAGGAGAGCTTCCATCTGGTGAAGCTGAGAGAGTTATGAGACGAGTAGAGAGAAATTTTACCTCTCTCACTCGCACAGTCCCCATGGCAGAGATTGAGGATTTGCCACCATCTATGCAGCCTCACGTAGTGGGGGCACCACGGACGTGGATCCGGATTTTTCGACGTTTGGAAAATGCCATTGATCATTACAATAGGGCCCATAGGCCCCGTCCTTAGTTAGGATGGACTTTTCACGTGCTGAGGGCACTACTTGTATATTTTTTTAGGGCATAAGCCTTATGACTCGTTACTGGTCATATTTTTGAGGCGCTTGCGCCCACCTATGTACTATGATGTTTTTGATATTATATATGGATTTTTATGTCTTTTTATGTCTTATGGATTATATTTTCTTTAAAAATGTATTTACATGTGCATGTGTGTGTCTTTCTTATATGTGTGCAAGATGCTAATCTAAAATTTGATTAACTAGAGTATCTATGACTTGATTTAATCTCCTAGGAACATGAAAATATGTAATATAATCAAATCTTCGATCTAAGAGACATACCCTAAGGAACCATCGATGTAAAGTAGGATCATGAACACAGTAGACTCTATTTAACTGAGACACAACTAGCTGAGTGTCTAAAGAGACCCAGAGGTGAGAGATACCAAATGACAAAGCATCACGAAGCAACTCAATAATTGTGTTCTATTTGATGACATTGTTTTTGGTTTCGCCTAAACATATACCTCCTGAAGATAATAATTGGCCCTGAGGTGTAACAATTACCCAAGCTGCAGAGGCAAGCCTCTGAGTGTGCCAGCTAGCATCGTCTTCATATCCAACGAACACCTCTAATTCACTTGACATCTGTCATGGTGATAAAATATAACATCAAAAAATGACACATCCATAAAACCAAAAGAAACCAAAAAGTAATAGTACAAAGACTATACATATGTTACAAAACGTTACCCAAGGTGACCTACCTAGGAGTAATAATTCTTGAGGTAGAGCCCATTTCTAGGCTCTGCCAAAGCATTTCCCTCAAAATCTACTAGACGATAAGTTCCCTTTTTTAGAACCTCTTTTATGATGAAAGGTCTGAACCACATGGGTTTGAACTTGCCTACCCCCAGGGGGTTCTTATCTTGGTCATAGACCAGGACAAGGTCGCCTTCCGAGAAAATTCGAGGACAAATGGACTTGTCATACTGGCACTTGACTTTTTGTTTGTGAGCTTCATTAGCTAAGGCTGCATCACTATGCTGCTCATTGAGATNGGCCAACTTTAAAGTTGGGATCTGTCATTCTATGGGCAAGACTGCTTCCAGCCCATAAATGAGTTGAAAAGGTGAGAAATCGGTTGCAGTCTTAACAGACATTCGGTAGGCCCATAATGCCGAGTATAACATCAAATTCCAATTTGACTTGGCCGAATTGATCATTCTTTGTAGGATGGTCTTAAGAGATTTATTTATAGCTTCCACCTGACCATTTGCTTGAGGGTAGTAGGGTGATGAGTGTTCTTTCCACAATCAAAGTTTTGATGTTAAATCGGTCATCATTTGGTTCTGAAAGTGACTTCCATGGTCAGTGACAATCTATCTTGGGACGCCAAACCTTGTTATAATCTGGTTAAACAAAAAGAGAGTTGCAGTCTCTCCATCATCTTTAAATGTTGGCATAGCTTCGACCCACTTTGTGAAGTAGTTGACGGCTACAATGATATAATGATGCCCCCTTGTTGAAGGAGGGTTGCATGTAGTGTAATCAATCCCCCACTTGGTGAAGGGACCAACTATGATGACAGGAAACATGGGAGCGGGATGTACCCTCATCTTCCGAGAGAAGATCTGACACAGGTGGAACTTCTTGACTAATGTGATACAATCTTTGATTAGTGGCAGCCATAAGTAACCAACTCGTAAAATATTTTGGGTTGTTTCCAACCTAGACAAATGACCGCCACATGCTCTAGTATGGAAATCGTTAATCACAATTTATGCTTCTTCATGAGTGAGGCACCGATGAAGGGTCCAATCTACACCTCAATGATAGAGACTGTCTTCGAGGATGAGATAGTTCTTGGCCTGATGATGTATACGGCGATGCTCATCATGAGAAGCAGAGGTAGGGAACTTCAAATTCTGGAGATAGACAAGTATATATCCATACCAGGGGTCTAAAGATGCTAACAAAAACATGTCTCCTTGAATAGGTGATTCTTTGGGCATAACATCACCTGAATCGATCAGAAGTTCCGAGATGAGTTCCGCAAAGACCAGTGACTTTTTGGATTTCTCCAAAATGAAATCTAAGTCAAATTCCTAGAGGAAAACTATCCATATACTGATATTTCAGTCGATTACCCATCGTTTCAACATGTATTGAAATGGATTCACAATGGCAATGACGGTGGTTGTGCGAAACAAAACATAATGACAGAATCGTTGGACAACATGGACTGCTGCCAACGCAAGTTTTTCGATATGAGAATAATTGAGTTCTAGTCAAACCAGGCCTCGACTCAGGTAATAAATCACATATTCTGAGAGAAAATCATCCTCCTGAACTAAGACCATGCCAATGGTTGACTCTGTTGCAACCAAGTATAATAAGAAATATTTGTTATAATTGGGTGGCCAAAGCAGAGGAGCAGTCATAAGGGCATGTTTCAACGCTTAAAAGGAGTGTTGAGAGGCATCGTCCCAATGAAAAGGAACATCTTTCTTCAGTAAGTGCATAAATCCCTTTGTAATCTCGTCATAGTTTGCGATGAAAATCCGCAAAAAGTTCGCTTTTCCCTGTAGACTCTGAAGTTGAAGGATTGTACGTGAGGGAGGCAACTAAACTATTGCCTCAACCTTGAAAGGATCGACCATGATCCCTATTTTTGAAACTATGAAACCTAAGAGACGACCCGACGTCACGCAAAAACTGCATTTGTTGGGATTCAAGAGAATCTGGAAGTAACGACATCGCTCAAAGATAAGTCAGAGGTGTGTGGGATGATTAGTTCTCTTATGAGATCATGATGCTAAATCATCTAAGTAGGCCTCGACAATATGTTTGAGATCATGGAAAGAAAAATATATGGCCCGCTGAAAGGTAGCGCCAACATTTTTCAAACCAAACGGCATCTTATGATACATGAATGTACCCCATGGACAAATGAATGTTGTTTTGTGTTGGTCTTCGGGTTTGATTTGTATCTGATTATATCCTGAAAAACCATCCATGAAATAAAAGGCCTCGCAACTTGCGCATTCATCAACTATCTATTCAATAAATGGTGTGGGGAAATTATCCTTTGGACAGGCCTTGTTCAAATAATGAAAGTAGGTACATACATGAATCGTAACCTATTTTTTGTTAACCGGCATGAGGTTTGACACCCATTGGGTCAAGTGGATGGGGTAGATAAAACATGGCTTGAGCAATTTCTCCACTTCAACCTTAATAGTTGTTGCTTTCTTAGGATTAACCAGACGAAGCTTCTACCAAACCGGCTTAGCATCAGGATAAGTCATGATTTTGTGTTCAACAATTTTTGGATCGATGCCTGACATTTCCTCCTAAGACCTAGCAAAAACATCGTAGAATTCCTTAAATAAATCTGTGTAGATTTGAATCTCTTTGGGGGAGCGGTC
>JASDQU010739970.1:117544-135059 GCA_032191745.1 Picea mariana
CATCTCTCATAAAATTTCCCAACATCAAGAATCCACTATTTTCTTATGAAGCTTGGCTTGTCTCAACCATAAACTCAACCATCCTCCTCAAATACGACCTATGTTATGTGTAAACAATCACCACATAAAATATATTTCCTACATAAAGGTAACTCGACCTCCCCAAGATAACTTGGACCAAATGCAACCAAAACTCCACCGCAAACCAGTAAACTCATCCACCAAGATGATGAAGACTTGGCCACGTTGAAGCATAATGAATAAATATGTATGATCTCTTCCCTTCGACTACTTAGGGTGGATGGTCTCACCACTAAAAACAATCTTCCAATCTCTCTAGGGTTTTTTTCTCAAAGAGACAAAGCCATAAGAGCTCTCTCAATTTCGTTTTTAGAAAATAACAATTGCATAAAAAGAGAGAGGGCAACGTCATTCTCTTTTTATTTCCTCGTTGACCCTTTTTGAACCCTTTTTTCCCTTTTAATAAATTAAAGTGGCTTTATAATTTAACTTTAGTAAAATCACTTTATTGATTAATTAACCCCCTTTTAATGTCAAAAAGCGATTACTTGGCTTGTAAGTCATTCCCGAACATTAGAAGTTCCTTTTTCATCATCACAACCTTTATATATTTTCATCCCAATTCCAACGAGATATTATAATAAGGTGTTATTTTCAACAATATGACCCAAATAACACCTTGAGTGCATTGAATTAATTTATACTCAATAATACCCTTAATTTACGGGAATTGTCAAAATGCAACTGAATAAAAAATAAGTTGTGAAAAAGTGGTCCTAATGGTGAAATAAGGTGAATGGACTAGGTTAGACCTCATATAACTCCTCCAATTTTCCCGAGCCCCCTATTATCCTCCATTTATTCCTTTGGCTAGGGTGACATAGACTCATAAGGTCTCCTCCAACTATAAATCAAGGGAATCCAAAAATGGGGACATTGTAGGCCAGGACCAAGAAATGTTTCAGAAGTCAGATCTTTTATGGGATTATCTAGATAATATGGGACATTTATAACATGATTCTCTAATATTGATCATTCCATCACTTGTTTTCAAAAGAAGGGAATTAAATTTGAATGGACAACAAAATGTGAAGAAAACTTTAATTTGTTAAAATAATTACTTACTAGTACACCTATTTTAAAGAATGCTAACCCAAATGAGAATTTTGTGGTATGTACAAATGCATGCAAGGAAGGACTTGCTGGAGTCCTCACTCAAAATGGACATGTAATTAGTTATGAGTCCAGAAAGATTAAAGAACATGAGAGGAATTATTCCACACATGATTTGGAGCTCATTTCCATAGTTCATGCATTGAATATGTGGAGGCATTATCTCAAGGGAAAGTGATTCAAATTAAGAACAAACCATAGTGGTATGAAATATATTTNGAAATATTAAAGAACATGAGAGGAATTATTTCACACATGATTTGGAGCTCGTTGCCATAGTTCATGCATTGAATATGTGGAGGCATTATCTCAAGGGAAAGTGATTCAAATTAAGAACAAACCATAGTGGTATGAAATATATTTTTGAATAGCCAACTTTGATTTCCAGGAAGACAAGATGGATGGAATTTTTAAGTGAGTATGACTTTGACATGAAGCATATCAAAGGAAAAGAAAATAAAGTTGTTAATGCACTCAGTGGAAGAGTCTATCTCATGCATGCTATAGCCATTAGTATGCATCAATCATATTTGAAGAACAAAATTTTAGATGTTGTTGTTACAGACCAACATTACCTACAAGTAAAAGAAAGTTTATAACATGAAAATGTACAACAAATAATTAAATAATATAAGATTAAGGACGATGAATTACTTATGCATAAGAATATAATTTATGTTCCTAGTTCCAGAGAACTTAGGAATTTGGTATTAAAGGAAATGTATAATGTTCCATATGTCGAACATCCCAGTTAACAAGAAAAAATTGCAGTAGTAAGAAGCCAATTCTTTTGGCCTGGAATGAAGAAAGACATTGTTGATTACATTTTCAAATGTATGGAATGTCAGAGAGTGAAGGCTGAGCATAGGCACACAATAGTTTTGCTACAACCATTACCAATTCCATAGAAGAAATGGGAACTGGTAAACATTGAATTTTATCATGAAGCTTCCTATAAAATAAAGGAAACACGATTCAATAATTGTATTGGTTGATAAATTGACAAAGGATGCTCATTTTTTTCCTGTAAATATGACTCATACAACAACTAATATTGCAAAAAATTACATTAAGGAAATTGCTAGGTTGCATGGGATACCTAAGGCAATTGTTTTAGACAAATATACTAAGTTTACTTCAAATTTATGGAGGGGATTATTTAAACGATTTGGTACAATTATGAACTTTATCACAACATACCATACACAGTCATATGGGAATATAGAGAGAGTCAACCTAGTGATTTAAGACATGTTGAGAATATATGTGATGGATAATCCATCTAAGTGGGAATATTACTTGCATTTGGTTGAATTTTCCTATAATAATGAGTATCAATATTCACTGAAGATGATTACATTTGAATATTTATATGGCATAAAATGCAATACTCCAGTAAGTTGGGACAACCCATCAGACATAGTAGTACTTGGACTAGAATTTCTCAAGGATATGGAAAAACAAATGGTTAAAATTAAGAAGAATTTGAAGGAAACACAAGATAGACAGAAGAGTTATGCAGATAAGAGTAGGAAAGGTAGAGAATTTAAAGTGGTAGAGCATGTGCTTTTAAATGTGAATCCCAAGAAGATCTCATTGAAGTTGGGAAATTGTATAAAGCTAGTATCTAGATTGTGTGGTCCATTTGAGATATTAGAGAGAATAGGGATAGTTTCATAGATGCTTGCATTGCCTACTTCCATGAATGTGCATAATGAATTGCATGTCTCTTTGCTGAAAAATTATGTAAATGATCCTAACCATGAACTGTTTATTAGAATTTGACTCAAGTGGAGCCAAAAGGAGACTTCCATTTCTAGTCGGTGCACATATTGGAAAAAAATTCAAAATGTAATGGAATCGAGTCAGAGAACTGGTAAAATTTCAGTGGAACTGCTATGGTCCTGAAGATGCTACTAGAGGCCATGAGGATGCCATGCGGGAAGAGTACCCACAACGTTTTGAATCATTTTGAAATTTTGAATTCTATTTTATATATGCACCGAGGAGAGTGCCAAAATAAGGGGTAGGGAAATGTATTAACCTAGTTTTGAGTCTCCAAATTAAGAATGCATTTTGTTTATTTGGTGAAAGGTCATAGTGACTAAATAGTTAAAAAGGGGTATGAGTTCTTAAGAAATGTAATACTTTGAACTTTGCAAATAATAAAATGCATCGCTAGTTGCAAGACAGACAAGGACAAGAGTTATAGAGGTATATGATTTCATGAGAGAGGGGGATAAAGGGAATAAGTCTTTTATTATTATTTTATTCACCATCTTGTTTTTAATTGAGAAAAGCGATTACATGGGATTCTTGGGGGGAAGGCCATGTGATTCTTGATTCCATGCAATTATATAAACCTCTCTTGTGCATTGTTTGAGGGTTCTTCTCCATTTTTTAATATATCATTGGATTCATTTGTTATAGGTATTAGTGGGTACATGGGAACAAAATGTTGAAGAAATAAGTCATTGTTTCGTTGGCTGTAGTAATTGTTGGTCTATTCCAACCATGAAATGGTGCATGTATGCCCAAGGTGCATTGGTATGCGTTAAACTTGGTTTACAACTGTGAGTCTTGAGTGTCCCAGCATGAATATTCTGGACTAGATGCAATGGAGCCCTAGAAAGAAGTGGACAACTCGAGGGACTGCATGGAAGTGAAGGGGGTTGATTGTCTTTGGGTTGTGCAGGATGGAGAGAAGAGAGATAATGTACTTTAGATTTA
Source organism: Picea mariana (assembly GCA_032191745.1). Lineage (NCBI taxonomy): Eukaryota > Viridiplantae > Streptophyta > Pinopsida > Pinales > Pinaceae > Picea > Picea mariana. Next base: position 121,469 of record JASDQU010739970.1, read on the forward strand.
TGTGTGTTGATAAACCTGTGAGATCTTGAGTGTTGAACGGTTTGGGAAGATAAGTATTTTTCTAGAACCCGTCCTTGTGGATTCATAGCCCTAGCTCATAGGTGACTTGTTGTTGAGACTTGGAACAACTACATCTGTGGTTGGGTTGAACATCCTTGGTCTATATCCAATTGGTGGTTGGTTTTTTCTAAGATAAGTGCTCTCTCTCATGGTTTCCTTTGCTTGCATATTTTTTTATGTTGTTCATTGATTACTGTCTTTGAGATATCAATCTTTAATGTGTTTTCTTGTTGGTTATGGTTTTGCATGGCATGTTTAAGAATTATTTTTAAGTTTAGCATGAATCTTGATTATCACATATACTATTATTGAATTTATTTCATGCTTCTTTATTTAGTAATGACCATTATAAATATATTCTTGGGTCAAGAAGTGTGATCTTGGATCATAAGCTTGAAATCCATTATTGAGATGAGATCTTGCAGTAGCACGACCCATCCTATTGGTGGATGGGAATGTTATAGAGTGGAATTAGAGTGTTCTTGGAGAGAATTTTGGAGTAATGTGGCCCATCCTGGTGGATGATTACATCAAAAGAAACCCAACAATTTCTGAAAATAGTTCAACCTTTCTCTAGGCCTTCATGACCTTTGTGTGGATTTAGAGAAGATTATTACTATGGCGAGACATGGATTGACCTTTGAAAATCCTTCATATTTGGTTCATCCCTCATCTAATCTATCATAGAGACAGGAAATACAAATTTAGCCTCCAATGTCTCACACATACAATAACTACAAGTTCATTGTGATTCCTTCCTTTGCTTTGATACCACATGTTGTAACCTAGACTACAAAATCAAAATTAATGAACAGAGAAATAGAGAATTATAACACATCAGACAACAAAGACGAATAGAGTAGCAATATATCTCTTTATTGCTCAGTCAATCAACCAATGGAGAAATGGTTTACAAGTTTCATAAAGCACCTCACGGGCTTCTACATTTAAATAGAAAATATGCAAGCATTTTTAGGGAAATGGAAATATAAATGCTTCAAAAACCTCCAATATAGATAACCATGAATTTTAACTAAGAGGTATGTGTTGTTACCACCCAATATATGTGTTATTTCCCTTTGGAACGCCCCATAAATGATCTTTTTGTGCTTCTTCTTACTATGTTTATTAATAGTCAATTCTCTTCGTGAGACAAAATCGATGCCTCTAACCTATGCAATTATAGCTTGTTTTTTAGTTGATGAGTAGCTCAAATGTTTTCAATAATCATTAGGTTAAAAAAAATTATAAAAAAGTCATAATCATTAGGTTAGAAACATTTCAAAAAACTTCATGATACACTATACAAGGAATAGCTACGAAATCCATGAAATGATCAAAGTGTGCATTTTCAACTACTGTGAAACCCATGAAATGATAGAGTGTGCATTTTCAACTATTGTGAAACCCATGAAATGGTATACATCTTCGACTCTTGTGAAACCCATGAAATGATATACACTTTGGAATACTTTAGGATATACTTCATATTGTTGACATAACCTTCTTAATATTTATATTTTAATTCTTTATTGTGGATAGAATAAGCAAAGGAAATTCTTTTCTAAATCCTTTTAGTGTAGGTAGAATAAGAAAAGGATAAGTTTTGTATAAAATAAAAACGTTAAAATAAGTAAGCAAAGGATAAGTCTTTTATAAAATAAAAATGTTAAAACCAACATCCCTGACCATAGAAAATGGCACTATAGACATTAAAATAATTTGAAAATTTGTAATGTTTAAAGTATCCATTTGTATGCACTAGTACATATGTAACTTGTATATTATCGAATTTTCTTCGAGTCAGATGGAATGAAATAACACCACTGTTCTCTTTCCAATGAAATTAATATTGAGTGGTAAGAAATGTATGTCAGAAAGGGACGAAGGTACAACCTCAATCTCACCGTTGTTGATTGTATGTTGATTTATTTACCATCAAGCTATTTCCCAATACCTATATCACCTCTATAATAGTTATAAACTCCCCCTATCCTATGCACCCTTGCAACCCCCCAATATCTATAAAATTGTTTCAATTAAAAAACACCTCACCCCCTTTAATATGAAGCAATATATTGACTTGATTTTTCACAATTTGAAAAACCCCGTTTATGAATGAAACTAATAGGATATTGGCCAACAAGAGAAGTTGTTATGCTCTAGACACATTATCCGGTAAATCCAGGGAATCTATTATATTATCCGGTAAATTAAGGTAATTTAGTATGTCTTTACTGAAAAATCCAGGTAATCTATGAGAAATTGAATCTGCATGGCCTTTGTGCCATCATGCATTATACAATGATATTCTACTTATTCTGTTAATAAAAAAAACCCACCTTCTATTATTTTATAAAAAAAAAAAAAAAAANTTATTGTTTTTTTTTACAAAAATATTTCACATCCAGAATCTACAAAGCATTCTGCTAAATGGGAGATGTTGGAACACCATGTTATGTAGGTACATTACACCTCTATATATTTTGGAAATAGTTAGTTGATAGTTGACTAAAGATTCAATTGAGAGGTTGAAAGAGTGGTTGAGTGAGAAGTTGACTAAAATTTGACTAGATGGTTGACTATCCATTTGATTGGTTGACCAATTGGAATAGAACTGTCAACTGGTGCATAGAACAGTGCATATTTTAAGGAGGTTGTTACCTTCCCTAGACAATCTATGAGGACCTCATATTCCTCACTTCAAGGGAGTTGGTTACATGTTGGTTCTATATAAGATGTCCATATGGGTAAAAAAAAAAAAAAAGTGAATGTGTTATGTACAATTTTATTTTTTTCTTACACTACTTTGTGTTTTGACCTATGATCAATTGTGATTAAGTTTTGTAATCATGTCTTTAGAAACCACCTCTCTCTTGGAAAAATATGACTTTGATCTACCAAATCCTCTTATTCTCCAATAGTTGATGCCCCATTCGATTATAACATGTTGCTTGGTTAAAACTGTATTTATGATTTGAAGGAAGTATGTTCTTTGATCTCTCATATCTTACCATTCCCACATGAAGGAAAAGTGATCAACATTAATCAAATTAAATATTGTGAAACCCATCCAACTCCCAATCCAAAAAATGTGCGATGGTTGTTTTTTTGTTTCAAGATTAAAATTGCAACATTTTTTTAGACCATGACCTAAAAAAATGACACAATTACAAACAAATTCATAGAAATAAACAAGTGTTGCATGGCAACGTAGTCCCTGCCAAGTTGGGATGGGAGTAAATGCGACCTAGTACAAACACGTGGCTAGAAATTTGAAATACATTTGGTTTGCATGCATAACATAGTATTCCCGAATTACTTCTTCCTGAAAAATATAAAAATTATCAACATTTGATAAGTTGTTGGACACAAAAAATTTATCAATACCAAATTAGTTATCTTTAAAACAAGGGCTCTTGGACACAAAAGAAATTGAAATTTATGAAATTATAGGTTGCTAGACAGTATAAACTATACATACCAAAAATGTAATTTTATAAAGTAGATATTTAGTTTTATACATACGAAATATGTACTTTTATAATGGATAGCAGGCTATCGGGATGGAGGGCTAAAAATTAGGCCTCTGATGTTCTCTGTGATACAAAAATTGAGAAGTGGAATTTCAGACTATAGAAATTTATAAGAAATTAATAAATTATACATACGAAATATGTACTTTTTAAAAGTAGATATTTAGTTTTATACATACGAAATTTGTACTTTTATCAAGTATGGGGATGAGATTTTATAGAGCATGCATAGGGCCCTCATTGGACACTTAGCCAGTTTTTGGATCGCGGGTTCTCGGGCTGGTGGGCTCAAAATTGGGCCTATGATGTTCTGTGCCCTACAAATAGCACCAACAGTTCTGCAATATACAAAATGACACGCGGAGTTATAGACTATACAAATTTACCAGAAATTAATAATGTTTGTTATGTATCTATGGAAATTACATGAACATTTAAAAGCATATAATAGAATAGTAATATTGTCTCTTACATTTAGTTTTCCTTAAAACTAAGGCTTTTCTTGGACAAAAAAAATATAGCATTGCCGAATTAGTTTTATTTGCACACGTTTTATAGAGCATGTACGGAGCCCTCATTCCATACTTAGCCAGTTTTTGGATCATGGGTTATCGGGCTGGCGGGCTCAAAAATGGACCTCTGTTGTTTCGTGCCCTACAAATAGCACTGAGAGTTTTGCGACATACAAATTGACAAGTGGACTTGCGAACTATAGAAACTTATTATAAAATAAATAATGTTTGTTACATATCTCTGGAAATTACATCAACATTTAAAAGCATACAATATAATAGTAATAACATCTGTTACATAGTTTCGTAGAGGAAAACGCAAAGGAATTAGCATTCCCGAACTAGTTTTCTCTAAAGAAAAGGGTTCTGGACAGAAGAGAAATCAAAATCTATTAATGTATAGGTTCCTGGACACCCAAAAATTTAGCATACAATAGAATAGTAAGAACGTTGTTCAAGACAAAAAAAATTAGCATACAATAGGACACAAGAAATGTAGCAGATCCGAATTAGTTTTCTTTGGAACAAACAAGAAAGGTTCCTAGAAACCCAAAATTTAGTATACAATAAAGGCATTGTCAAATCCGTTTTCTTTGGAATTTATCAAAAATTAATAATGTCTATTACATTTTTCTGAAAATTTAAATGCATTTTTCATATAGACTAGGATTGGGGCTCCCGCTAACCATAAAAAGAAATAAGTACAAGAATTAGGAACGTCGAAATAAGAAGTGCGCAACGGTAGAGAGGAAGACTTGAAAAGAAGAAATTGGAAGTTATGAGTCTTTGGTTACAGTTTTCTATTTAAAGAGGTCATAAGTGGATTGATAAAGAAAACAAGATGACAACATAGACTTAAACTGGATTGATAAATAAAACAAGATGTCAGTATAGACATAATATGAAGCCAATGCATTTTTGTTGCTCTCGTCAATGGTCAGTGGAGTCCTATTGAATGGTTGTTGCCCTTCTTGGATGAGGTTGTCCATTCTCTGTTGGAACCATTCTTTGGTGTAGATTTTCATGGGGGTTGTGTTGATTTCATCCTGGATTTCTATGTCGTAAAGGTTGTTTTCTAATTTCCTTAGATCCATTGAAATACTATGCAGACTCTGTTCAATTTCTTCATTGTGTGCCGCATAGTCTAGTACCCAGCGTTCGCTCTCATCTAGACGATGTTCAACTATGCCGTAAAACTTTTCGAAAGACAACCCCTTTAAAATATCAACTTGTTCCTGGAAGGCTTCTTTAGTTATTGACAAGGATTTGAGAATTAAGTTTGGATCTTGAACCTCGTTGGTAGTTCCGGCTAAGTCTATCTGGAGCAGGCTTGTGAATAAATCTTCCTTTTCTAATATGACTTGTTTACATGATTTGACAATGAGCTCTAGGTTGTTAATTTGTTTTTGCTAGCATAATTTTACTTTTTTGGTCCGCTTTGGGGAGGGGAGTTTATCTTGTCTTCTTTTTAGTTCTGATGTGTTGATGACATAATTGGCAAAAGGGGCCAATACCTGATCACATAAATGTTGTTCATTCTTAAAATTTGCCTCCAAATGTTGCAAGAAATCATTGGCCTTCTTTCTGAAGGAAACTAAATTTTGCGATGTTTCTCAGGATTCAGTAAGTTGTTGCATTCTTTTGTTGATGTTATTCTCTACAAGGGCTCTAGAGCATGCAAGGAGGGTAGAGGATTCTTTCACCTTGGCTGCAGTGGTCGCAGGAAGGATTTTTTCCAAAGGATTGACAAATTCTGGGGTTGCAATGAAATCCTGCTCACATTCGTTGAGGCGGCCTTTTAGATTGGCATTTTCCATCTAAATTCATCCAATAGAATCACAAAGAATTTCACCAATTACCTGGTGAAATGAGGAGATTTGGGATGACCGCATTTCCCTAAAGTTAATCTTTGTGCAAGATTTTCCTTTCATATTTGTTACATCTCTCTTTTCAATGAACATACTTTTAGATTGGCTGTCAAAAATAGCGCTCTGGAGTACGAAGGATTCATCTGCACCATAAATGTTGGTCTCAGATATTTCCACTGAAGACGACCCAATTTTCTGCATGTGCTCAGTTTCAATTTCAAGTTGTAGTTTTCCACTTTCAATTTTGGGTTCCTCCACCTGCCGTGCATTGTTTTTTCTCTTCTTCAGTAGTGGAATTTTGTGAGAACTATCAATATTTATGCAAGGGTTCTTATCTCCTCCTCTGTTCGAACATTTATGGGTTTCCTTCTTACTGGGGTGGACCGTCGAAGTGATGCTCTGTGATGTCGTGCTCTTGGGAGTGCTAACAGGGGACTCGGTACTCTTCTCACCGGATACTTTTCCATGTTTTCTATACAATTCAGTCATGCTTTGGAATGTCTCTATGTCACAATCGGAAAAAGTAGGATTTTTGTCGACAGTGTCCCTGTCTTGGGTCAGGTGTCTATGTATAAAAGAGGTGTTAAAGTGGCGCAGACCCCCTACCCTTGGGCCTGAGATCCACGCAGGATCTTCTCTAGACCAAGACAAAGGTTAATTAAATCCCTGGTCCAAGACCCCAATGATTTCAGGTCTCGCAGGTTGGGCAAATTCGAGTGCAATGCCACAACTCTCAAAAATCGTCGAAACGTGAAGTGAGAATGGGCTAAGGTGTAATCCCCTCTCTTCAGTCCCTTTTCCAATAGGACCACATCCAATACTTAACGCCGACACCTTTTGCAACTCTCAACTTCGCGATTTGGTGCATCAACTTTTCGTGCACTCCCCTTGTGAATCCCCAAAATGATATAAGTCAATTCTATGTGGACTCTACAAAAGCGTCGGGCGCATGCCACCTGTCTCCTCTGCTTTACTCTACTTATGGGGTGAGTTCTTGCCACTTGTCCACACGGATTTTCCATCTTTTGCAACTCGAGCGAACAACCAACAATTGTTCCTCTTCCTCTATGGATCCCTGACTCTGAAATCATACCTTCAACGAGATCGACGGCTTTGTGCCTCCCTCAATCCAATGGCCCTGGCTGTATTGGGATTTCACAACCTCGGAGTTTGCAACTCTTGATTCCAACCTTGAACTACTCCACCTCTCGATCCCCGATATGGCAAATTCACATATGAGATCAATGGTCCTCGTTGATCCAGATCTAATGATAACTACTCCTCTTGATCTTATGGGTGTTTAAAGACTCTCAGTCTTAATCCCTCCGTTGGTCTATCAGATCCACTAGCCTACAAAACTTTGGCACTTCTCCTTGAAGTGATTCCACCTTCCGTTTTCAACTCCACGAGGACTTCTTTCCAAATGACATGGCATCCTCCCTCGTAAACTTAACTTCTGTGAGATGATTTTGACCTCCACTTCCCTGTGAACTTCTCAAAGTTTATATCCCTTCTAATCTTTCACTTGCAAATCCAAGGCTTCCAAAAGGGTTCCTACATGCACTCCTTGTGGAAAATTCTCAAATAATCTCTGGTTATTTGGGTCCTCGACTATGTGCACTCTTTGCAACAGAGAATTCTTCAACTCCTCTGTTAATTTGAAAGAATTTTTTCCCTGTCCCAGCCTATGCACACTTTGCACAGATCTATGCTCTTCTAGCACTCTTGCCTATAAAGACACAATTTGAATCTCCCCTAAGAGTTCTGAGATGAAACTCAGAGCCTAGTCGACGCACTCCTTGCGAACCCTCCACTGCACTCTTTGCGGGAGTTCTCAGAAAGAGAAATAACTGAAACTCATTCTCCCCTTATCCATAATTCAAACATTCAACATAGAATTCTAGAGCGTACACACACACACACATAGCATTGAAAGAAAATGCATACAAAGAATGCAAACAAGCCTGCAACATACCATTTAACAAGTGGTTCCACAACCATAACAAACACATAGATTGGAATCAAATCTTTCTTCTATTAATTCCAGTGCTCCTGTACATGGCGAATAACAACTAAAATGCATAAAATACTTTGTTCTCCTCTATGCATATCTACAGCTTATGAATTCTGAATAATATTTCTATGATACAAGGGTTGAGGGTGTCTATCATTTGTTTTCTCTCCTATGCTCCTAAACTGTCTAATCTATTAAAGTAAATCTACCTACTTGCATTAAACACGCATAAATGCCTATTACATCCGGCGTATAGGAACATACGCTCCAAAAACAGTTTGGATCTTCATATATAAATGCAACTACACTTTCTTCCCATCCATTACATTAATGTTTTAGATTTTGAAATTCACAACAATTTCACAAAAACGTATTTAATTTCCTCTGCACGTCCAGTTGTCTCCTCAGTTTTAGGCACACACTTGGGCTTTATACGATGCTCCTGCATCATACTCCCTCGCCTGAAAATTTTCATGAACTCCTGTTCATGAGCTCTTGCACAGTCTGTCCATGTCTTTGAATTTCTACTTCATTTTCCCAGCTAGCATCTTCAATTGGATGTCCTTTCCACTTGACCAAGTATTCAAAATACTCTTTTCCCTTGGTATTTCTGCTAATCCTCTTATCAATTATGCTTTCCATCTGTGGCTTTTCAGCTACAGGCATTTGTTTCGTCCATTGAATCTTTTCTTGTTCATTTTCTTATCCTGCTTCTTCAACTCTGTAAGGGTGACAATCCACGACATTGAATATGGGTGAGATTCTGACCCCATCGGGTAATTCAATCTCATACGTGTTTGCCCCAAATTTTCTTATGACCTTTCACGGTCCAATTTTCTTCATCTTCAACTTGTTGTATGTTCCCTTTGGGGACCTTTCCTTCCTCAAATGCACAAGAATCAAATCACCAACTTCAAATTGAAGTTCTCACCTGTGTTGATCTGCTCTATGCTTGTACTCTTGACTTGAATTCTCCAATTACTCTTTGATTCTGCCATGAAGCTCCTTCATTCCTTTTGCAAAGTCCTCTGCACTAGCACTCCTAAATTCAACTTGTTCTGAATCTTTCAATTCTAAGACTCCCCTTGGATGCATTCCATATACAATTTGGAATGGACTCTGCCCTGTGCTTCTAGTGAGTGAATCATTGTAAGCGAATTCTACTTGTGGCAGAATGTGATCCCATTTACTGTGGTGTTTAGTCACTAATCTCCTTAACAAATCTCCCAAACTCATGTTCACGACCTCTATCTGTCCATCCGTCTGAGGATGATACGTTGAGCTAAAAGACAAGTTTGGCCCCAGCTTCTTCCATAAGGTCCTCCAGAAATTTCCTACAAACTTGGTATCTTGATCAAAAATGATACTCCTTGGAAAATCATGAAGTCTGACGACGTCCTTGAAAAACAGGTTCGCAATATGAGTTGCATCACTGGTTTTCTGGCATGGTATGAAATGTGCCATCTTTTAAAATCTGTCTACCACTACAAAGATTGAATCATATCCCCTCTGTGTCCTTGGCAATCCTAATATGAAATCCATGCTTACTATGTCCCACGGCCTTTCGGGTATGGGTAATGGCTGATATAACCTTGTGTTCTTCCTTTTTCCCTTCGTGTGTTGACAAATTCTGCACTTGTCCACAAATTTATTCACATTTGTCCTCATTCCTGGCAAGTAATATGATCCATTCAACTTTGAGAATGTTTTGTCATGACCGAAGTGTCCGGCCAATCCTCCGTTGTGCTTTTCTTTTAGCAAATTCTCCCTCATGGAGCATTTCAGAATACACAGTTGATTTCTCCTGAACAATAGTCCATCCTAGATCATGTACTCTATCCATTGGATTTTGTCCCTGAGAATTGGATTCTCAGATGCCTCATATGCCTCTTTGAAATCTGGATCATCCCCATACATTTTTTGAGGTTATCAAAACCCAAAGTCTTAACTCTAAATTCCTGCATAAGTAAACATTTCATGCTAAAAGCATCAACAACTTTGTTAGTAGTTCCAAAAATATGCTTAATCACAAAAGTAAAATTTTGCATGTATTCAACCCATTTAGCATGTTTTTTGTTCAACTTCTCTTGTCGAGTCACGAACTGCAAAGTGTGATTATCACTGTACAAAACGAACTCTTTTGGAACCAAATAGTACCTCCATTTCTTCAGTGCTTGTAAGAATGCATAGAATTCTTTGCCATACGTGGAGTACTTAATCTTTGCTTCATTCAGTTTTTCATTGAAATACATGACCGACCTGTTGTCTTGGACTAAGACCACTCCAATGGCAAATCCACTCATGTCACACCTGATCTGGAATGTCTTGCTAAAATCTGGCAAAACCTGAATTGGTTGCTCAGTGATCTTCTTCTTCAGCAGGTTGAAGCCCTTCTCCGCTTCCTCCGTCCAATGAAAATATTTATGTATTTTCTTCACCGTATCCATCATCGGTGTGCTAATTCCATGGAAGTTTCAGATGAATTTCCTGTAGAAGCTAGCCAAACCATGGAAGCTTCGAACTTCAAACACGCTCTTCGGCGATGGCCAATCCTTAATCGCCTTTATCTTTTATGGATCCATTTTCAATTCATTTGCAGAGATAACAAAACCCAAATTAATGATTTATGTCCTTATAAATGACGATTTCTTCATGTTGATCAGCAATTTCTCTTGTTGAAACCTCCTCATCACTGCAGCTAAATGCTTCAAGTGCTCTGCTTCAGTTTCGATGAAAATTAGTATATCATCAAGATATACAATGACGAATTTCCCATTGAAATCCTTCAGGACTTCGTTCATTGACCTCGTGAAAGTACTGGGCGCATTCTCAAGCCAAATGGCATGAAAATCCACTCATACAACCCTTCATTCATCTTGAATGTTTTCTTCCATTCATCACCTTCTCTCATTCTAATATGATGATATCCGCTTTTCAAATCAATCTTTGAAAAAAACTTTGCTCCACTCAAGAAATCCATCAAGTCATCCATCCTTGGCAATGGGAACCTGTACCTAATGGTAATTTTGTTGATTTCCCTTGAGTCTATACACATTCTCCAGCCATCGTCCTTCCTTGGGCTGAGCACTGTTGGAACAGTGCATGGACTCAAGCTCTCTCGAATCAATCATTTGTCCATTAAGTCCTAGACCTGTCTCTTAACTTCCTCATTCTCTTGCAGTGTCAATCTATATGCCGCTTTGTTTGGCAAACTGGCTCCAAGTATAAGATCAATGTGATGACTTATACTCTTGATAGGTGGAAACAAATATGGTAGTTCATCCACTACTATATCAGCAAATTCTTCCAGCAACTCCTGGATTTCTTCTAGTAAATCATCTACCCTAGTGTTGTTCAAAACAATTTTGGCCTTCCTAACCAAAATGAATTGCATAGCTTCCTTCATCTTGACATCCTTAAGAATTTCCTTCCCACTCATGAGAAGTACAATGTTTATCATCTTTGTTTTCACCTCTTTATCCTTAATTGGCAGCGACATGTGCGTCCTACCATTTTTCTCTAGAGTGTACGTGTTCTTTCTCCCATCATGCACCACATTTCTTTCATATTGCCATGGTCTACCTAGAAATAGATGACAAACATCCATGGGAATGACATCACATAATACCTCATCTTTATATCCTCCTATTTTAAATTCAACTAAACATTGTTTAGTGACATTTACCTAATATCCTTTTTGTAGCCACTAAACTTTGTATGGGATCGAATGCGCAACAGTCTCAAGCTCCATCTTTTCTACCATTTCCGTAGATATAAGATTATCTATGATACCGTTGTCCACTATGACCTTGCATACCCTATCTTTGGTTTTGCAAGCAGTCTGAAATAGACTATTTCTTTGGGATGGGTTCTCTGGCTCCTTCTCTAGTTTCAAGAGAACTTTCCACATCATCAAATATCTTTGGCCATCAGCGTCATCTGCCTCAACATTTCATCATTGAGCTTCAGAAATGTGAGTTTCACCACCATATTTCTTCCTGTATGGACACTCATAGGATTTATGTTTGATTTTTCCATAGACAAAGCATTTCACTTCACCTCCTCTACCTCTTCCTCTTCCTTTGGCTTGAGGAAAAGTGTTTCTATCAGCATACTGCCTCCCCTGTGAGCTTCCTCCTCTCTCAGATTGAGTTTGAGGTTTCTTCCCCTCTTCTTTAGGCTTCTGAGTTCTATCCTGGGAAATTGTCTTGCCTCTGCTTCGACTTCTACCTCAGCCTCTTTGACCTTGCTTTCGACTTAGCTTCTCTTCATATTTTAGATCCATCTGATAAGCATATTCTATGGTTCATATGGTTATCATGCTCATCTCGTCCTGAATGTCATGTTGTAGACCATTCATATACCTGGCAACTTTCTCATCATGGCTTTCCCGATGACCTGCTCTGATGTTTATCCTGTAGAACTCTTCAGTGTATTCTTTCACTAACATCAACTTCTGTCTCAAATTCTGCATCCTCTGAAACAAATTTATTTGATAATACCTAGGTATAAACTTGGCTTTCATTTTTGCAACCATTCTATCCCAGCTCTTGATTTTTTTCTTGCCTTTGCAATGTTTGTCAGCCTGCAGTTCATCCCACCTCAGTGCTGCATTCCCTTTAAGTCTAGTAGCAGCATGTTTGACTTTCTTGTCTTCCTTGCATCCTCATAGTCGAAGTGCTTGTCTAGAGATCTAATACAATCTATAATCTCTTCAACATCTAGGTTTCCTTAGTACATTGGAATGTCCATTTTTTCCCTAGAACCTATCCTTGCAATAGCCCTAAATAGGCGTTCTTCTGCAGCATCTTCGACTACAACTTCTTCTCCTTCGTTCTCAACCTCATTTTCACTTTCAGCTTCGTTGATATCCCCAGCGTCAACTGTTCGCCTTTGTGTTGTCTCCATAGCATCAATTCTGGCACGTAATTCACGCATTTCTCTTTCCACTATTGGATCAAGTATGGGCCTTTCTCTTCTTCACAGAGGCATGGCTGTAAAATTCCTCTTTTCTTTCTGTTGTAGAAAGCAAAGAATCTATTTTTGGCTCTGATACCACAACTGGTGTAGATCCCCTGCCCTCGGGCCTGAGATCCATGCAGTATCTTCTCTAGACAAAGACAAAGGTTAATGAAACCCCTTTTCCAAGACCCTAATGATTATGGGTCTCACGGGTTGGGAAAATCCGAGTGCAATGCCACAACTCTCATAAATCACTGAAACACGAAGTGCGAATGGGCTAAGGTGTAAGCCCCTCTCTTCAGACCCTTTTCCAATAGGACCACAGCCAAGCCTTAACGCCAACGCCTTTCGCAACTCTTGACTTCGTGAGTTGGAGGGCCAACTTCTCGTTCACTCTCCTTGCGAATCCTAGAAACGTGATAAGTCAACACTATGTGGACTTTACCAAAGCGTCGGGCGCATGCCACCTGTCTCCTCCACTTTACTCTATTTATGGGGTGAGTTCTTGCCACTTGTCCACATGTATTTTCTGGCTTTCACAACTTGAGCAAACAACCAATAGTCGTTCCTCTTCCTCTATGGATCCTCGACTCCAAAATCATACCTTCAACGAGATCAACGACTATGTGCCTCCCTTGA